>JBBPCS010036434.1:0-21310 GCA_037974645.1 Hollardia meadi
CTCAGACCAGCCCGTCTGGCACCAACAACCATGCCACGTTCAAAGTCACTTAAATCACCTTTCTTCCCCATTCTGATACTTGGTTTGAACTTCAGCAGGTCGTCTTGACCATGTCTACATGCCTAAATGCATTGAGTTGCTGCCATGTGATTGGTTGATTAGCTACTTGCGTTAACGAGCAGTTGAATAGGTCTACCTAATAAAGTGGCCGGTGAGTGTATACGTGGTATTTGCTCTTGAGCCGAAGAAGGTAACCAATGAGTGAGAAGTGGCGTTGCTTCTTTCACAAGCAGGAGAAAAGAGGGCTGAGGAAAACAGGCTAGGGTGTGGATGAGTGGTGCGTATTCATGAGCTTGGATCTTTACCCTGGCAGAGAGCGCCGCTCAGGAGCATCACTGGGCCCTCAGAGTGACACAGTCAAAGACTCTGTTTACACTGTGGCCCAGAGTGTTCCAATTCTGTTTTCTGCCTGACACACGACACAGTTCTGATGTTTTCTTATCAGTGAGACCAGCGTTGGAGTTGCATTTTAGTGGTAAACCAAGAACACATTAGTAACCAAGAACCACATTAGAAAGTTTTAAACTAAAAGAACAAAACAATGATTTAGTGTTAATACTGTAGTCTTAGAGGACTTCTAATAGTCAAACTACAAAATAAAGTGTTTTCTAAAGGTAAATGTAAAGGTCATTGGATCATTAAAAGTAAATTGGTTCATCCTCTCAGTAGCATGACATTAGAGAATATTTTGTGCGCACTGTTAACATTTTGGCCTGAGAGTGGTGCTAGAGAAAAACTCACAATTGGGCTTTTCCATATACATGTGCTGGCCTGGTTTAACTCAGTTTGACTCACAGCTGCAGGGCTGTGCATATTCATTACAACAGGGCTACCTGTCTGATCACGCACTTGTCCTAAATCTATAACATTAAAAGTAGCAGGCTGATCAAGGCTGTAACTAGAAAAAGAGCGCCTCTAAAATGGTGGATAAACAATAAACATTTCCCCATTATTTTTTGCTGTTTTGGGGTGTTTTTCCATCACACTGCAGGGCAGGTAAAAGTATACCTGTTGGAGGTGAGTTAGAGAGTTGCAGTAAAATCTGTTGTCTGCAGCTCCTTGTCTAACATCTCACTGTGCTGTTTATACTTATACTCTTCCTCCCTGCAGTATTAAAGAATAGCTGCTAATGAAACTCCACTAATTTGGTGTTAAACACATATAATTTCTGATAATTTTGACATAATAAAGGTGCCGTGCTATTTTGTTATCTAAAAGCTTTTAGTATGAAGCAGCAAAATCAGGAAATGTTGGGTTTTCACCAGCAGTAACTTAACAAGACTCCAGCTGAAAGTGAACACAACGAAACAGCAAAATAAAACAGATGTCTAGTCCAAACAGGGAGATTCATTTAGAAGCTACAAATGTACTGAGAGCTGAACACACAAAGACTTTCAATAAAGTCTTTCTCTCTGGTCTCCTACACAGACAGGAGTTGATTCTCGAAACACACTCCTTTTTCAGGAGGAAAAGGTCACAAGTTGGTTGCGATATAAGCAAGACGTCACTGCAGCCCGCTTGGAGGCGGGCGCCCTTTAGATCCACTCTGGAGGTAGTCCATCTCGGCGGTGGCTCGGCACAACTCAGTGCGGTTATGGAAACAAAATTCAGCGTGGCATGGTTTGACTAGGCACGGTCAAAAGTGTCAAGGGAAAAGCTCCAAATGTGTTCAAAATGGTAAGGGATCATCCTCATGGGACCACGAATCATGGAATAAACTCTAGGGACCATGTATATTCATACTACATTCCATAGCAGTCCTGCCAACTAGCTGTGAAGATATCTTACTGTTTGAACAATGTAAATAATATTGTTGTTATTCTTAGGCCTTATTGTCAGTGGGGCAAAAGACAAGCGCTGTCGGTATGTGAACTACAGTATAGTGTTCATGTTATATAGTACAGTCCGTAAATTACAAGCGGTGTGGAAAAAGAACGTTCACATCAGCCTCCTAATTGTAATTTTTGAGTCAGAGATCTGCCCAACACTCCCAAGTCATAACCCAAGTACTGAAGCTATTAACCCCCCCCCCCTCAGTCTTGTGGTGGCCTCTTGACCACCCAAACAAAAAGGCTTGAGGTGTTAAAAGATCAGAAAAACTGAATAGAGGCTGATTGTGTGTTTTTTCTACTTTCTGGAGCAATGCCCTCAAATCCACAAGAGACATTTCATGTGCCAGCTTATTCCTTCTTTGAAACTACTAAATTTTTGTGTGTGGGTTTAATCAGTGGATGATGGTTTTAAGTAGCTCATGAAAGTCCTGCAGTGAGTTAGAAATATTTGGACATGCTGCCCTCCTGTGGTGGAACACAGGACTAGCTTGAAGGGGGGGGGTTTGGTATTTTAGGTTCGAAGATGGCAGTAAAGGGTTCTAACCAGAAGATGACGACAAACACAAACAAGCAAAGGCTGAGATCCCAATCAGGAGCCCAAAATTCACACCTTTGAAAATGTGCCAGATGTAAACATCTGGTTCTGACTTTCAACGTGCTTCTTCAGAAGTTTTAATTGTATCCACAGACCATTATACCTTCAGTTAAACAGAAAAGGCAATTCGGCACATCAGCGTTTGGCCTTCAGTTTGTGGGGCAGTTCCTCCCCTGGGACCCTGCATAAGAGCGCCTGTTTTGCCTCATTACCCACAGCCAGGGAGGTCATTTGAGGGAGGTTCAGAGAGCTCCTCTGTGAGTAAAATCCCATGTGGCACTTATGTGTGTGAGAGGATAAACAACAACTGACCTCATCACCATCCTTTTTGTTACATTTCATGATGGAGAGATCAGAAGCTATTCCACTGGAACCTGAAATTTACCACCCAAGTATAGGGCCAGAGAAAGGGACATGGATTTCAACGTGGATTTCATGTTATGTGGAATCATACCCTCCAAACTGCAAGACCGTGGTGGTCCATGCAGGTCTTGTAATTTCTCTTAAGTGCATTGTTCATTTTGGTAAGACCTCATCAGTTTTGCCTCTTGAATAAGTATTGAAACATCTTCATCATTAAAAATCCAATGTACTTTCACTTAGTACCTATTCCAATATGCGTCTTAGTGGTAATTAATATTTTATAATAATTCTCCAAATTAAGGCTTAAAGAAAAGTATGTTTTTTGTTTTTGTTTTTGAGGGCACTTGCTTTTGTGTTGGATAGGAGACTAATAAACTGGGACTTCACAATTCTGTTCCAGAAATACCTCATTCAAAATTACATTGATGACTGATAAGACAAATGACTAAGAGTCAAGACTACATATAACCATCCATGGTCCACTGCCATTTGCCTACATAGAAATTGTGTTTAAACAAAAATAAAGAGCATCTACATCAAAACAAAAAGGTTTTTGAGCAGGGAACTTCTATTAGGGTTCCCATGAAGGTGGAGTGTTATTTGATTCTGCATATTTACGCTAAAACTTGGCAGCTAGGAAGCAACATGCCACGGATATTGATTGGTGTTTACATTAGCCAATAGCGTTATTGCTCAATGACACATCATATTTTGTTTTACAGGAAGAAAACATGATTTTGAAATAACAATACAGAGAAGAGAGAAGTGATCTTAAAAGGGTTAATTTCATATCAACTTAAATTACTTGTCTCACGTAGAATAAAACAATGCTAGTCATTTTGTCAACAGTTGACCACATGTGCCCGTAGATGTATTATGTGCAACCTAAATGATGAAACAACCAGAAGCTCTTCATTTTCAAAAGTTCTTGTCAAGAACAATTGTCCGACGACATCATCAGTGCCGAAAAGTTGGATAAAAGCAGATTAGTGGAGGTGTGGCCTGTACCTTTAGTGTTCAAAGTGTTGTTTTCCATTCATTCTTTTTCATGGCGTTTTTGTATTGTTGGAACTATGGTTGTGAACCATGGTTGGAGACCTCTGTTTCTCGGATAATTAATTAGTTGGCTATGTAATATAGTTGGCGGCGGAAAGACAACATTAGCCTTGACAACACATGGGCCTTCAGATAACTGTGCTACTATTGTTTATATTCAGCTTCACGAGATATTCAGCCCAGATAAAAGTCAACTTAACCAGGGTTAACAGCTGGGCTACAACTATGTAATGGTAATTCCCTGCGAATTGAGAGAGGCTTTCATAGCAAAGCTACAACAGGTATACCCATAGTGATTCTTTCAAAAGGGCATAAATGTGCTTCTAGCTCCACCATACTCCCCGTCTTTCCAGTGGACATACAAACAATCTGACAGTAGCTGCTCATGATCAGCTTCACAAGTTACTATCCATACACTGACCTGTGGTCAGTCAGGGTCCCCGTGTCCTCTCAGCCAACATCACCAAACATGCTCGCTACCAAATGATGACCCATGACAAGCTGCACCAATGGTATGAAATGGTACACACTTCCTGTTTCCCAAGTGGGCACGATTGCCTCATCTCATGAGAGTGTGTTGCCGAGGCAGAGACAGGTCATCAACAAAGGGTTCTCCTGATTTGTCTGTCTGAAAAATACAATTTTAGTTTTCAGAATGTTCAGAGGACATGTGGCTTGTGAAAAATGGGTGACTTTGGTGACTATGGGATGGGCGATTGTATTTAGTTAAAGAATCTAGTGGAACAGCAGTCGACAGGAAGTGATATCAAGATTTTGGCTCTCTATGGCCTATTTGGCCTGATTCAGTGACAGGTGGCAAACCCTGACCTGTTGATGCTAAAGGACCGGCCTCCTGCCCTCTATCATTCAGTTCTTCCTGCATAATTGTCCAACATTTAAGATGAGTCTACCAAGAGGTTCTTGTTTGTGAACGTTAACCATTTTTGACTTCTTTTGACAGTGTCCTTTAACTTTGCAAACAGCTTCAGTTTTTTTGGTTTGGCTTCAGTGTTACCTCCTAAAGACAACTTCCTATTTGGATAAATGCTGTCCGATCACCTGCTCAGTTTTTTAGCCCTCTGTCTTGCTTTTATAGAAAGGCCAGGCTGATATAATGGTGCAATTTGGGATAAAGCAACATGTGATCAATCTACAAGTCCTGGAGAGAAGAACATATTTAACTCTAATCAGGCCATCACCAGTGCCAGCTTACTACTGCATGTATGTGCTCTGGCTGTGAATGTAGGACTGAAGTGCCCTGAGGGCCATAAGCAGTGTGCCATGCAGGCTGGGCGCCGGGCCTGGATGGCTGGAGAGAGGGAGAACCGCAACCGGCAGCAGCTCAACCTCTCTCACACATCAAAGCGGCCTGGCAGGATACACAAGTCAACAGTTGCCGTGTAAATTAGAGCCAAGCAGGGAAGCGTTTCACAAACAGCCACACCAAATGTGATGATGGGCCAGAGTCTAGATGCTCATTCGTTTTCTTTATCGGCAAGTTAATGAGCAGGCAAGATAAAGGCTATCAAAACACACATATGAAAAAGATACATTTATCCATTTTCTAATTATACTTAATTAGCATCAAGCCGTGTTTATATAAGGCACATGGAGATGATCTCGAAAAGCGAAGCTATAATCTCAAGTATTTTCTCTTAAAAAAAGCCTCCAGACAAACTGTGTTTTCCGGCACCTGTTGGAACCACTTGGAAAACACTGGCCGGGCCATTTTGTCTGTGGACTTTCCATTTTTAGTAGACTGACCGCAAATTGCTGCATCATGGTGCACACAGAGTTGTTTTTTTTAATGCCTTTGGTCTGTGAAAGAGGAGGAGAATCTTGAAATTATAACAAAAATGCAATAAACCTTAAAATAGACCCTGGCCAAAGGGGAAGTCTATGAAATTACTCAAAATATGTAATTTTTATATGCATACACATGTGAACAGTAGTGAACTATGGTGGTAAGGTTAATTTTCTGAAAAACCCCCTAGTGGTCTCTTTTTGAGCTGCTGAATTGTGTTGGCAGTCTCTCAGTAACGGCGACTCTTGAAAACTTGTTAATCTTGACTAAATGATTTCTCATTCAAAAGTTTCCCACCATGTGAAGAAATTTGACAGAAGCAGAGAGAAAAGGCGACACAATAAACAATGGCAGCTGAGAAAAGAAAAAAAGAAAAAGATGGAGGTGGTTTTTGGACACCCGTGTGCAGATCAATGTGGGGGGACATGTGATGCCAGTTGCACGGTCACCCTCCACTCGCAGCAAACGTGAGGGACACTGCAATCTGTCATTATACCAAACCACAGCTATATTTAGCCGGAGCTATCTTAAGAAAACTGTGAGGGTTTTCATATCATGCACTCATCTCTGGAGGATCCTACTTTGAATCTTTACATAACATTGTGCATTTCCAAGCTACATAGAAAGACAAAAAAATCTATTCGAAAAACTGATTCAAAAACATCGCTACACATTTTAAACAAGAGTTTAATACAGAAGTTAAATTGCCATTCAGCTTAAATATATTTAAGTATCCTCCTTGGCTGAATCTTGCTGACTCTAAGAAGAACAATAAAGAAAGCAGGGAAAGCAAAATGTGTAAAAACCCAGAGCAAGTCAGGCCAGGTTCATTTTAATCATAGGGGTTTATGGCACTTGAGTGATGAATGATCATCCCATCTCAAGTTGCAATCTCCATAAATAATAGCTTAGCATCGGGCTACCAGGAGCATGCTGGGAGTCATCTTCATGCAGGAATCTTAGCAGACAATACATGTGGGAAGCAAGGAATTTTATTTTTCTACTTCCAGACTGTCCTGGTTTTGTTGGTTTTACTGAAGCCATGCCAGTTAATATAATCCCACCTCCACATCAATCGAATAATCTAATCTTATCTAATTCATTTTACCATGTGTGCTTGTAAATGGTTATCTTTTAAATTACCTTCCTTCTTTATTTTGTCTTTGTCATCTTTACTCTTGTCTCATCTTTTGGATAACGAGAAATGGCTTTCTGAAGCTCGGTGCAAAATACATCAACAAGCACATACACATCCAGTCCAGATGTACAGCTTAGAGGCCTCTCATGGTTGCAGTGACCACCTCTCTTTGTATGACATAACATACCGCTGCAGACTGGGGTTGCTGTAGGACATGTGATGAAGTGGAGGAGAGCGCTCTCACATGCTGCAAGTGGAGTTACTTATAGAAACTCTGGAAAGCCTTACTAAGTCCTTTAATAGTCCTCTAATATTGAGTATCTGTCAAATCCAAACTGGATTCACTACTGGATTTATCTCTCCAGGTCTCTATTTCCTCAAAGATCAGCACTGTCAAGACAAATTACAACTGGTCAACCACATGTCAAAGTTGAACTCTTTGCAGGCAATCCGCTGATCGCAGTTATTCCACTGAAATGAATTGATTTTGTTCAGAAAGTTCATTGCTTCTGTATAAATGCTGGTGTGACCAGGCCTTCAGTTGGCCCAGTCACTGGTGGACAGAGGTGGGTAGTAATGCACTACGTTTACTCAGTAACATGTACTTAAGTCACTTTTTCCAAGAAATTGTACTTATAGGAGTAGTTTTAATGCATAATACTTTTCACTCTTACTCGAGTACATTTACGATTTAAAAACTGTACTTCTCTCTACTTTCATTTAATTTCTTCAATTATTTTTATTCACACGTGCACAGCTTCTACGACGTCGACTGCTTTGATTCACATTTATATGACTACCGGTACGGCTGACTGTTTAGAACAAGCCACACCCCTCCAAGACTCCTTTTGACAAGATCGCTGGAGAAACGGCTCCCGAGACAGATGCAGCAGTAAGCCTACATCCATGGCCTCACCTTTAGACACTATTCTCTTTCCAAACTACAATGAACAATAGTCACATCCTGCGTTGCTTGCTTTGTCAGCCGAAAACGGTGAAAATTTCAGCGCTCCAGAACTCCACATCCAACCTAAAAAAAACCAGGTTGGTTTGGTACTTTGGTGGTTTTTCATGTTAAGAAAATATGGAAGAGATGTTACTACCATTAAGCTACTTTGGAAGATTAATGAAAGTAACCTGTGGCAAAATTGTCTTCATTTATGTTATTCTGTAAATATGTAATTTTTTTTATTCAGAATAATTTAGTATTTGAATGATCAATATTTTATGTTGCGTGTATTTGGCAAGCACTTTAAATTTTTATTTTGGCCATAACTGACATTCTGATACATTTGAATGTAATACATTATAGATGTAATAAATCATCATATGAAGTTATTCACTACTTGAGTAGTCCTTTCATGAGGTTCTTTTTTACTTTTACTCAAGTCATTATTTTGATGAGTACTTTTACTTCTACTTGAGTAATTATTATTATAAAGTAACAGTACTTTTACTTGAGTATAGTTTTTGGGTACTCTGAAGAAAAGGAGGAGAACACTTTCTCTGGATCAGGGGCCGCAGGCTTACGCTTATTCTTGTTGCCATGATCCAGTTAAACATGGCAATGACCTCAAAAACTCATTGTGTTCTTCACAATAACAAAAACAGTGAGGCGAGCTGTTACAAGCTAATTAAGCCGACTGCAACCATTGTCTCCTCAGAATAAGCACATTAAATGAAGTCTTTGTTGTTACCAGTTTTCACGAGTGTTACTGCACAGTTCAGTCTCAGACATGATACTATATGTTGTTTTTAGCAGCCCTATGGTTCTTACATCATCCTCTGTGCTGCAATAAAAAAAGGCAAATTACATTTATTTTAAGTGGCAGTACACTGTAACGTTCCTTTCTCCTAAGGACTGAAATCTGTACTCAGTCTCTTAAATCTAACTATATGATTAATAGGGCTGAGTATTGGTACGCAATACATTTAATGTATCGCGTATACGTTCTGTGGTTTTTCTCGCAGCCAATCACCTCACATACTCTTTTATTTAATACAACATTAGATTGGCCCACTACCACAGCAGCTACACCCAATCTGTCTGTGGTATGGTGAAGTTGAGCACAGTTTATTTGACGGAGTTGGTAGTTCAACATTGGCATTTTAGGTAACTGAATGCTTCCTTTCCCATGGTACCTGTATCGAAAGAAGTACATTATTGGTATCAGTATCACTTTAAGGGTACTGGTATTGGTACTGGCATCATAATCTTTTAAATGATACCCAGCCCAACTGTTTTATTTGCACCATCCATCCTTAACATTGTAAACCTGATGTAACCCAACCTACCAGTTCATTAGGGGTGTGTTTATTGTATATTGTGTGTTTGTAGGAACATGCTTGAAGTGTTATTGTTGCATGCGAAACAGAAATTGATCTTATCTGAGAGCAAACATGGGCCAGATCAAATCACAGGCATCGCTAAGACATCATTATCAAGTCAAACATAACAGTGTACATTCCCACCCTGATGTGTGACATCATGGAACATATGTAGACATTTGTTGTAAAAGCTGTAATGGACAAAGGGCCTCAAATAGCAACTCAAAGATCATTTGATACACATGAAAATAGGTTGCCACTGATCCTAACAGAGGACAACTGGCATTTAAATCTCACTTGTGGATTTGTGGTGTTTACATGCAGCCCTGTCCTCAGAGACAGAAGGGAGAGACAGGAGGGGTGAAGGTAAATATTGCCTTTCCTGAACACACATATTGTAAACAGAAAAACATCTAGCTCCATCATGCAAAGCCAGCCTAGTATCAAGTTGCACTTCTTTGTTTTACAAGTCTCACTTGTCGAAAGAGGACTGATCCACCCAGATTACTAAAAAGAACAAGTAACACGCATTGAGGATGGCCATTTCCACAGCAAACCTTTGTTTGGAACTCTCTGTCACAGTGATGGATGCACGATGTATTAATCAATACCAATAACCGATAATTACATGCTTCCCATGGCCGATGCCAATAAGATAACCGATAATTTCACATTTTTTTATTTTAAAAAGTTCCTAACCTCCCTGTGCTGATATCAAGCAAAGTACTGGTGAAGTGAACTGGTTGAGTGACTTAATTTGGAACAAAAGAAAGCCTAGACTAAAAATATCCAAGTTACAAAAGCTCAGAAGGAGGCTTGGATGTTCCCAACATCAGATGGTATCAATTAGCATCTCAACTGAGATTTATAGCAGAATAGGTTAAGGAGGATCCTACTTCTGTTTGGTTGGACCTGGAGAAGTCAAAAGCCTCTGGCTCCCTACTAGGCCTTTTGCTCTCTAAGAATTTAAAATCAGCTAGGAGTCTCTGTAACAACAAGCCTATAATTTCCAACACTTTAAAGGCATGGTTTATAACACGAAAACTTGAGGGGAGGTCTAATTTAACATCTTTACTGATACCAATTCAAGGTAACCCTGGTTTGCCAGGTATGACAGACAGTGGGTACAGCACTTGGACATCCCAGGGGACAAAGAAAATATGTAATTTATTTGAGGGTGCTTCCCTATTGTCGATGAACAACTCCAAGAAAAATCCAATCTCCCCAGACATAATTTTTTTCAATACCTTCAGATTCGAGACTTCATAACTAGAAAAACTACTTTCAATATCAATGCTACATCAGCAGTAGAGCAGTTATTTCTTCTAGGTCCAACTAAAAAATCTATAACTCTAGGTTGGTGTTTGGTCCTGTCCCAAAATCCAAGCATATTGGATGGATATTTTGCAAGATATGGGAAAAATATTTGGCGTGGCTTTGCATATGAACCCTCTTTCTTTGCTCCTAGTCAAGATGCAATTGTCGGTGCTAGTTTTTAATTTTTTTTTTTATTTGATAGGGACGGTGCAATTTAACGTACTGTAGTTCCAATACAAAGCATGGCACTAATGTGTTTGCACAAAGTGTTTATAGCTATTGCTAATTTTCAACTCTTGTCCCTAGTTGGACTTTAACATGTAGGCCTACAGCGTGATTAAAATGTACAAATTCAAATATCATAGCTACAAAATACACTAGAGATATGGAAAATATAATAAAATACATATACCACAATACACCCATACACCAACACTAATACACCTTATTGATTAGCTAAAAATGGGTAGAGCTCTGGTTGGCTTTTAACCAACACTTAACCTTTGTTGTAAAGAATTTTATATCTGGATTTAATTTAATTTCAGTTGGTAATGTGTTCCAGAGTTGACAGCCCTTTATGGTTTACAGTTGCCATTTCCCATGCTCCTGGTTACTCTCTTGCTTGTTTTGTCTTTGAATATATCTGGTAAGGGTCTCTGGGGATAGACTGTTGATACATTTGAAAACCAATTTCAGAAAACAAAAATGAATGAAGCTCTCAAAGCTAAGTAGATTGTATCTTTTTAGTATGTGACAGTTCCAAGTTCTGGTAGACTGTACAATATCCTTGCATATGCCGCCAGGCTTCTTCTTCATCTTCTTTGTCATCTGCTTCTCCTTTGTCTTCTTCTTGGTAGATCCCAAACGAACTTTAAAGGTGGATAATACTGTATCAGAGTTTGTGAATGCTGTGCTTGTGAAAGTCATTTTATTTTTTTTATTACTATTTATCGGCTATACTTTTATTATTGGCCAATAGCCGATAATATAAACTTCCCATTCCCTAGTTGCAATGAATAAAAAACATAAATAGTGCAACATAGCACAGCAGTCACACAAAGTCACCAAGTAGGTGAAGGAATAAAAACACAGTTACTGTGCAGTATGTTAATAAAGCACAGTATGGTCCGATCTGTCTCTCTGGTGTTGCTTTGGTTTAAATCTAATGCTGACCAAATGAGTAAACACTATGCCGTAGATAACTATGGCGGGACTGCCATTAACCCCATGCATCAACTATAAATCAAACTTAACAGGCACAGTGTTTCTGGAAAGAGAGGTTTCTGTTGAATTTATTAAATGTCAGTTTCAATTGCAATTTTTCAGAATGCTACTGAGCCTTGTGGTTACATTATTTTGTCTGCTTTTTCGAAAGTCAACACTGAACTTTCATCCTCAATTTATAAGCCAACTAGGGCAGATGCAAATAGTCAATTAATCGATTAGTTGAAAAGCAGTAAATCTTCAGAAAAATTTGAGAGTGTATTGAATATCTTTGGATTTTGTTGTGTTGATCAGACAAAACAAGCATCACCTTGGGCTTCAGAAAATTTTGGGATGGGAATTTTTTCTGATATTTTATAGATCGAACCACTAATGTACTAATTGAGCAAATAAGCGCCATATTAATCTACAATTTAAATTATCATTAGTTGCAGCTCTAAAAACTTAAGAAATTTGAACATCTTTAAGTCCACAAAAACTGGGAAAACTTCATCAGCTGACTATGAGTTTGTGTGACAAGACAGAACTGGGTTGACCTTGAGGTAAGATTATGTTAGTCATTTAATTTGTAAGTGCTGTGAACATCATTGGAATAGAGCCAGAAATCTCAGATATCTCCAAACCTGGACAAATAAAATAAGACAAATCTGTGAATTCCTTTGGTAAACAGATTTGATGTTTTGTCCCAAACAACTAAATTAACAATTATGGCAATGAATGACAGTATATAGTAGTAGTGGTAGTAGTACTAGTACTAGTACTAGTAGTAGTAGTAGTAGCAGTAAGTGCCCAAATATACAGTCAAGTCGAATTTTATTTATGTAGCGCCAAATCACATCAAAGGTTATCTCATGACACTTTACATGTAGAGTAGGTATAGACCATACTCTGTTATTATTCATTAATTTAATTATATACAGGTACTATCACTAACATATGGTCATCATTCATCCATCTATATATGTACCTCTTGAAGACAATGTTCCTCTTATTTCAAAGCCGCTGGTGTAGGCACATTTAAAATGCAAACAAAGACATAAAATTAACTCAACTTGCCACTTTACACACTAATTTAGGTCAAAGGTTTGTGGCATGGATGACTTCATTGTATAACTTAAATCTTTATGAAGCTGTAAAAACATGGTTACAGTTGCTATGTCAACATACCAGTGGCACATGTATATGCTCCCTTCTTGACAAGGTCGTTTAAGCCAACCGTGCGTTTACTGTATAGACAAACATCTGCTGTGACAAAACTATACATCACCATGGAGATGCAAGTCTCAAGGTAATAAAGTTGTGATTGATTTGAAGAATAAACTGAAACCTTATGTAACAGTGCAGACTGCAGGTTGATAAGTTGTGTCTATAAAAGTACAGTATGTTGCTTATAGGACAGGTATTTGGGGAAATGTTGCAAAATTTGGATTTTATTGTGCATGAAACAAACAACAAACCCCAGCTTTATGGTTAAAGACGCCTGCAGTGCATCCAGAAAGCATCCAGGCCATCAGACAGTTACTCTGTGTGGAGCTAAACAAATTCAGCAGTCAATTTAGCAGTGGACGCTGAGGTGAATGAGTGGTCTGAGACGCGGTGGTTTTGATGAGAGCATTTTGGTATTTTTAAAGCTTAATACCATGTTTGAAATGAAACTGCTGACTTTAAAGCCTCCTTATTTTGGATTTGCTGGATTACCATAAAAACCAGCACACATGTCCCTTCACCCGGGCTGTCCCCTAGTTTAGTGAGAAAATTAGGCATTACATTTCCGCAGTGGCTCCACCTATGTTGGGAGATACTCACTGACTTCAAACTAACAGCTGAATCACACATGTGCATATTGCAAATAAAATGCTCTTACACTTTTCATTTCTTGCAACAAAACCAAGTTGTTTTTAAAAGGGTTCAGAGTTTAAATCTTTTCACTACTCTCTTTCACACTCAGCAGCAGCTAATCTTTTCCTTCTAACGCATATCAAATCAACTGTGTTTTGTCCACATACACAAAGCCAATGGCTCAACAAAAAATTGTTTTGATTTTCTTTCTCTCTCAAAAGTCCCAGTGAATATGGCTTCAATGACCTCAGAGTAATTATAGTGTAGAGGAGGGGTGGCTGAGGTCACCTAACCAGTGGTCATTACAGTTCTGCAAGGAGCCCCCTATATGATACATGGGACTGAGTAAGTTCTCCCATGAGCCAGACCGGCTATTCAAGAAATGATGTAGGAATAATACTTTTATAACAGGTAGTTGAACGACCTTCACATTAACTGAAGCAAGTTTCGAAGACTGACAACTTTTTCTAATGGCCTGGTCACACCATTGACTGTAAATAAAGATGGACGAGATGAGAGCTTCCCAAAACTGAAGCCAAAACATCTCGATCGCCCCCGGGTGGTGGGATACAGTATAGGTCATAAACCCCCCCTCCTCAATGTTTTCAGGTAGGACATGGGTCAAACTAAAAACTATAAAGTACATGTCAAATAAATTTTTCTGTTGTTTTAGGTAGTTCTTATCATGCTGATGTATGTTCAAGTGTTCTGATCGGTTAGTTATTTGATGCTATAAAAAAGGGGGTGAAACGTCATGATTGACAGCTGAGCCCTGCTCACGATTGGGTGGGCGGGCGTATGGGTGGGAACTTGAGACCATGGCTCCACTGCCCGGTTGCTACTGCGCAGACTCTGGCTTCAAATGATGTCACCAGCGCAAGATGGCACTGCCCGTATACGCGACATTTTGGCTTCACTTTTGTACAGTGGGAGGAAGTGGAGACGTGTCATCCATCTTTATGTCAATGGGTCACACCTGTAAAATTCACCTGCAAGTCCTCAAGAAATAATTAATACACCAAGCTAGCTGGCTTGTTAACTGCCAGTAAGCAAGCTAGTTAGCTGTTGTTTTGCACACTGAGATACATTTCAACATCTAACCAAATAGAAAATGTAGTTAAGTACCAAGTCCAAATACAAAAGTACTATTAGTAATAGTACAATTTACTGTACGATGCACTGACACAACAGGCAACTGAAAAACAAACGTGTCCAGCCTTGAAAATGGAACAATTGAGAAAAATTGAACTTGAAGCCTAAAAAGCAGCAGTACATGCAAGTGGTTAAGCTACTGTAGGGAGCTGCATTCATTAACATTGAAGCGTGTCCATTCGATTAGACCAGTGTGGCACTAACAACTGAAAAGTGCTGTGTAGACAGGGGTTACCAGCTAGTTAGCTAGGTAGCTAACAGGACAATTATTTCATATTGTTTATTCAAGAAACATGCTGTGTCCGTGCCATCAACCCCTGTCTCATGAATAATGACAAATCATGCCATTTTTCTTCGGATTTATTTGTAGTACACTCCAGTGGAACAAGTTTACATAAAATAGAATGGTGAGACACAATTAATAGGATGACTTCCTGCATTTTGGACGTTCCCTCAAAGGTCAGCACTGTCAAGATGGCTTGCAATCGCTCAGCAACATGAATTTACACGTCACAGAGCACCAATATTTTACTCTTTTCTCCTTAGCGAGCTAATCCACAAAGTGCTGTGTAATTTTGCTTTTATAAATGCTGGTGTACCTGGGCCCTTAAAGCCTCAGTATGCTATGAAGTACATCTTCATGAAAACAAGGTGTGTGGAGGTGAGAATGGAAGCCAAGATTTTATCTTCTTTCTGAAGCTTTTTTTAAATTCTTCATCTAACTACAATATCCATTACTTTTCAACTCAGTGACATCCATTTACAAAAAGGTGAATGCCTTTGAAAATTGACTTTCTGAAGTGATCACAAAGACATAAGACACAGAGTTCATGGAGAGAGATTGGGGAGGCAGTGTGATGGAGGAGGAAACTATGATTATGCTTTTACCCCACCTTAAAATGTGGCCATTCAGAATTGGCATAAACACCCTTACCTTTAGTTGTGGTCGGAGGACACGTCATACAAGACAGTTTATTTCAAGCATACTGAAGTCTTAGTCTTCAGCTTTTGTCTTATTTCTACAGCTTAAAAAGTATGTTATGTTTTGTCTTTGTTTCTTAATCAATCCAGTCATGCCTGTTTGATCTTTGTTCGATTTCTACAGCACATAGAGAAAGAAAATTTAGGCACAATAACCTCCAAATTATACTAAGTGTTGGTGTCAACACTAAAGATTAAGATTCAAGGCCACAAAGCTGTCCAGCAGTAACTTTTGGAAACAGAAAGCCCCCATTTTGGGAAAAGGAGGAACCATCAGACTGTTTACACATCTCAATACCATTCTTCCATAGCGTCACTGTGTTCTTTCTCAAGTATCCCTGTAAAGAATACATACTTTGAGGTTTATTTTTTTGTTCACTTTTGAACAGTTTAACTAACTGCAGCCAAAAGCTACAGGAGTTATGAAACAATTTGAAATATTTCACAACAAATCTGAGTCCAGATGTTTCATTTTCTGTGATGCATAGAAAACATAGACAAACATTATTCAGCAAATTTTACACTATGCATATTTACTTTGGCAGCACAGTCTAAGCCACTTTAATGTATTTAATAGCTTTTATTATAACCAAATTTAGGTCCATTTGTGCTATCTATTCATCAGCTGTGGTATAAATCTAGCCAAAGATGCTGCTCGTGAGATAAATGCTATTCGTGACATGCTCCTTATGCATTTCCACTGAGGGATGCTGGGTTTCTTTGGATTGGAGGGGGGAAAAAGGAGCCAGGGCTTCTCAACTTCCTTAGACTTCCTTCCCACTGCACTAAGAATGTTTCTCAGGGTGCCTTCCCAGCCCAACAACTAAAATAAAAGCTAAACCGACAAAAACAACAACAGACCTGAGCTAGGAGAGCAGCCTGGCGAAGAAAATCCACACACATTCCAGTATATTTAGGACACAGGCCACCGGGACTGATAAGCACTGGTTTCACACCATAAAGACCTCTTCAAGCACATATTCATACACCAGGACCTGCGTTCAATTTATGGCTAGGAGAAGGTTCAGTCTAATATTGAAAAGATCTTTAAGTCAACTTTTTCTTTATAAGTTTTCTTTATATAGTCCAAAATCACAAATTAGTCTCACAGGGCTTTAGAATCTGTACAATATATGACACCTTTTACTCTTAGACTGGAAGAACAACAATCATGTCAAACCCAGATTATATCACTCTGCCATCAAAAGATTCCTCTGGATTTTTACACACAATGTTTACGGTAACAGATGTGAGCAGCATGTTCTGACATCCTTATGATGCTTCTTTTGTAAGAAAAGCAGCACAGCAGCAGCTGCTGTGGTTCTATTCAGATGCAATTCAACAGCACTTGCAGCTCAATACAAAATCAACGGAGCTATGGGCATGTAAAGAGAAAGTAGACTTGCAGTTGTATATGTATCTGCATTAAAATGCCGTGGCCGCCGCAGCTGATCACGGCCATTCTAGATAATGCATGTGATTCCGCCAGGCGTCCTACTGCGCATTTCTGAAGCGCCCCAGAAGCGGCTCGCCACCCTGCTCCACGGAGAATACATGCGTAGTCTGTTTTTTCAGAAGCCGTGAATCATGATTCACTTCTCAAAAGAAACGCAAAAAAACCCATTTAATTACATAGCCTACTCATATACGGTAGAAACATTAAAATTATGGAAAAATGACTAAATACACACAATCTGAGCAAGTCAACTAAATCAGGCAAGCACGATGCTCCTTTGCTGAGATGGCTCAGGTGGGGTATGCCATGTGGAGGACGGGACAAAGCTGCATTGCACAGGCAACGTCATGGAGACATGCCTGGTGGAATCAAGGGGTAACACTAACTGAAGTGTATCTGTTCCAGACATGTGACCAAGGGTGCATTTGCTATATAGAGGGGGTAGGTTAAAGCCATGGAGGAGCCCTGTGTACCTACACCCGTTTTTGGCTTTGCATAAAAATTTATTAAATGTCAATTAAACATGTTACTGCCCAAATACATATGAACATGTCGAGCAAAAGCCATCACCAGATGAAATTAACATGAGTATGTGTGTCTATCCAACACCAATGGACTGGTGTTTCATCAGTCTGCGCGGAGAAAGACACAGCAGAACCAACACACTCGTCATCTCTCAATATGGTCAATGTTTTTGTTAGAAACAGATGCAGAATGAGATATCCCAGTCTGTTTATTCTGCTTTGATAAAAATGGAAATGATCAATTCTCAATCTTTCTGAAACTATGAATGCTCCCACTACAATACAGCTGTGTGATATGACATTATTGATATATTTAATATATTTGACAATAGAAAAACGTCTTTTTTTAATAATATGCTCGTTTATTTTATTCTGCCACAAATCCCACTGTGTACTGCAAAATTGTTGCAGGCAGCACCGAGGCAAGGACAGGAAGCTGTTCTCAGCCATGTCAACCCTTTAATGACATCCAAGACAAATGCAGCGATTGTGAAGCGACTTCTCCTGTTTAATGTGGGCCATTGTTATGAAAAAGCTTGTAAGTGCACCTGGTTTTGATTGGCTACATTATTAACAACAACCCTCCTCCACAAGCAGCTCACCTGCTGTTGTGAATCGTAAATTTAAAAAAATCCAGAATTCTAGTTTTGTGTTTTGGGTGATTTTATGAAACATCCTGCTGATGAAGACAATCAACAGAGCAGACAAAGGGAGACAGAAACAGAGAGAGAGGGTGCGGGGCAAGCTTCTGTGTGTGCAGTCACAGACCAGAGATGTAGGTGTGTGTAGTGTTGTTATGCAGCTATACTGTCATTCTGTGGAAAACAGACTCAAACACCATTAACCTCTTTTACCACCTGAACCATATGAAACAGTACGGTGAGAGTCTATGAATGAGAGCCACATGTGTTATCTATTTACCATTTCATATTTTATACATCAATAAGAAATAGACCTTTCCATTATACATAACATTTACTGGGAAGTCTTTTTGGGCTACTCTGGTAGCTACTTTGCCACCAATGACCTTAAGACTAGTTTCAAAAAGGTTTATGATAGCGCCATTTAAGGACATAAACAGCAGTGATTTGTGGTACATTGTTTTGGCTTTTGGTCTTGTAGTCAATATAGGCTGTGCCTGAACACATTAAAGAAGCCTGGTTCTTATGTCATATGTCAGTATTTGCATAAAAATACAATTCTTGTTGGCTATTAAACTTGCTTTAAAAAAAAAAGCTTTCTTATGCTGACTTAAGTGTATAAAATGGGCTGAACTTTCACTGTCTATGATTTAATTGGATTTATATGAATTTCACTTCATGAATTCAACAAAAAGGAAAATGAACTTTGTCCTGAATTTGTTAACTATTGATGGAAAAAATACTTTGCTGTTAGTTCTACGATTTCATTTGCAAGTCATCTAAACATACTGTGGTTGATATACTTGTAGTATCTGTCTACATTTATTTTTAATTAATTTAATTAAGACTGTTCATTTGTAGTACACGGCTGATGATCATCTAAATTCAGAGAAAGGTTTGGAGACAGTGAACTTGAAGTTGAAAGCATGTTTTGAAGTTGTCACCTTAAGTTCAGTCAACAAAATCATAGATGAGTGTAAAAGTCTAAAATCAAGACAACAACAGTACTATCAAAACTGACCCTTCAGTGTTAGGTCAGTATGGCTCCACCCTTAAACCACAGATTGACTCCATCATATTTTCCCCTTCTGTTCCTCATTTCAAGTTTCAAAAAAGTTTCAATTAAAAAATGTACACTTAACTCTAAATATGTTGGACTTTTGCGTTGCTCTCTCCATTTTTGTCTTTGTGCACCGTAATTATAAGGAGCTCTGCATAATTTGGTAAGCACCGGCGCTTCTTCCAACAAACCATAAACATAAAAGCATTGGAGCTCCTTGAGACATTGGGTTTGGCCTCCAACACCTTTTCTCACCACTAACACCACCTCCACAGTCAGTCAGTCAGTCAGCAGGTCTGAGTCCTCTGTGCTACCCAGGGACAGTGGAGGGCCAGGGGAAGGAATATGAGGAGGGACATGCCATGACAACTACAAATGTCAGCAGCGACAGAACAGGAATCTAAGAGCAATAGCTGAATTCCTGCAGCAGTAAAAAACTGATTTTCTCCATTTGAGCTTAAGTGGAGTATGAAGTCCTGTACATTGGAGTACCCAATGTAGAAGCCACAGAAGCTAAAGGGAAAGGCTATATAGTGAGTGTTTGTGAAAGGCTGTGAAGGCTTTTACAATAAAGCATGAAGAATACACATTGTATCATAGAATTGTTTACGATCCCGGAGCAGGCCAACAGCGATTAGCAACCCTTCACTTGATTGTCACAACTCATTGTAAAACTGTAAGAATATTAAAGAAAAAAAAGTGCCAATCATCTTGGAATATACAAGCAAATGTACCATGTTGTGGATCTCCGAAACTGCCGATGTAGATCCATTTTTTAGGGCTTGGCACATATTTAGTCATTCATCTGTTTCATCTACTTTGTCCCCATGCAACATTTCCTTTTCCTCACCGCATTTCCAATTTTCGTAACTGTATAATAACAAGGTGGGCATGCTTGTCCACTGCAATGATTGATTCAGGGTTTGTACTTTGCACTGTGGTGGAAGCCATCAGTGGAGCAATGCGGTGTGGCTAGCTAACTGAAAATAGCGGTACCTAAACACGCTGAGCACCAGCCTTTTCAGCTTGCTACACAGTTGCAGCTAACATTCACATTCATTTAGCATTAATAAAACTACATTACCCACTGCAGGTAATGTTCACCATTCTTATACTGTATTACATACTGCTGTAGTCTCTGTAACAAGGGCATTTTAGCCAGCAAGCTAACACTGACATTGACAACTACTCAACCCTAATAAAAAAAAATGACTGTCTGTTCACTTATTAACTACTCCTTAATGGACACTCAATAGTCTTCTCTATAGTGAGCAGTAAATTTAGATTTCTGACACCTATTAATCATCATTATTTTGCTGTAGTCAGTAGTTTGAAACAGATATAGGAAGTGTTGATTTGCATTAACAGCGTAACAAAGTTGCTTTCACAGGGTAAATGGGAGTGGATCAAAACAAGGCTTTGAACTAAAGTATTGTAGCGTGTAACATAACATTAGACAGCATAACACACACCGACTCATTACTGATGAGAGTTCTCTCTTGTGTACGTTGGTCGAAGTAGTATAGCAGCACTGTGTGCACAACTCTCAACTCTAGTACATCACATCAAAACACAGGGTACCCCGGGGCTCCTGCTAACTCTCTCCACCTACACCTGACAAATGCCGGTTTAGTTGGTAAAACTGGAAACCTACCTAATACTAATGTAGTGCAATAATGTATATAGTAAATATGGAATGATTTTGGACACAACTCACGCTTCTATCTTCATGAGATTATTTTCATCTTCACCTCAAATGCGTGTCTGTTGTATTCATCAAAGACAACACTAGAAATAAGTCTTAGGACCCTACTTAAACAATCTAAAGCGCATGGTCTAAAGCGGACCCGGGAATTGTACGGGCCCCGGGCCACATCCGGCCCTTTGGCCGTCCCTAACCGGCCCGCGTGAGGTCAATGGGAAATTAGGAATTAAACGTA
>JBBPCS010036456.1:0-21305 GCA_037974645.1 Hollardia meadi
TGTGTGTGTGTGTGTGTGTGTGTGTGTGTGTGTGTGTGTGTGTGTGTGTGTGTGTGTGTGTGTGTGTGTGTGGTGGACGTCCTGCTGGGAGGAGAAACAATAGGACAGTGATGATGATGATGGTGGTGATGATGATGATGATGATAATATCCCTGGTAGACCCCCAGTCTGTTTGAGGGTAAGGTGATATTCTAGACTTCCTGTCTGCGTCTCATTGGTTCCTCCTCAATCTTGTTAAAAAAGGTTCAGTCATTTCCTCAAACAGCTGCTCACAACAGGGACTATTTTCAGCAGCGGATGAATCCACATTTGGTTCTGTAGTGAGTGTTTGTGGCAGCAGGATGGTGTGTGTGGCCCATCAGGCTGTGACACACACACACACAATTTCTGTCCGGAGATTCACTGCTGGTTTGAGTCTGAACATGAAGAGAAATATAAAGTATGACCAGAGGAATCTTTCAGGCAGGTGTATGGACGGCTAACCCCCCCACCCACCCACCCCCCCAGCTGAATGTAAGGGTCCATGTTAAACAAAGTGAGCTTTGTTTGTTTCGGCTCTGTGTTTGGGCTGTTTTCCAGGTGAGGTTTGGTATCAAACGACTTCGGACGCTGCTGGTTTCTCTCTCTCTCTCTGAGGCACCAGAAACAGATTGTTATTGATTATTATTATTATTGACTTTAAACACGACCATGATGATCTGCATGATGAGTCACTTGCTGTTCTGCTCCTTCCTCAACTTGGACTTTGACAGTTTGAGAGGAGATGTTTGTGTAGTATTAGTATTGTAGTATTGAAGTATTTCTCCCCTTTGTGAAGTACTACTACTGTCAATAATAATAAACAGAGACGGTATTGACGGTTATTAATTGTTCATATAGAGATTATAAATGGGCTGTTCTCCTCAGAGTCCAGTTCTGTGACGTTCTGCTGTTTGTCCGACTGAAGCTCTCGTCCCTTTATTCAAACCTGCCCTGTGGAAGCTTCACACTTCTGAAAACTGGCCTGATTGGATGGATTTCAGCAGCCAATCAGGGCCAAGTTCAGCTGTGAGTCCAGCAGAGGTTTTAGCCTGAAACTGACTGAAATACAAAAAGAATTCAGTTCTGATTATTTAAAGACTGAATATAAACAAAAACTAATTTTAACGTCGTTGTTCAACATTTGAAATCAGATAAAAAAATATTTTGTGTGACTAGTGTGTGTGTGTGTGTGTGTGTGTTGATGGTTTGTGTGTGTCTGTGGGTTGTTTTTTTTCTTTTCTGATGATTGTAACAGAATGAAAAAAAATGGAAACAGAATCCAGAAACACCATCTGGTATTTGGGAGCTGTGTGTGTGTGTGTGTGTGCGTGTGTGTGTGTGTGTGTGTGCGCGTGCGTGCGTGCTTGCCACACAGTTCTTGGTCTCCAGCCATTCGGTGTTTGGCTGCCAGCAGAGGTGTCAGTCTTCAGTTAAAGGGAAGCAGCTCTGGCTGTTTGCTGTTTACTCGATTGGCAGAAATGGATTTCTGCCATTTTTTTTCTCAGTCACCTGTTCTGTCACTCCGCCATCCTCGCCGCCTCGCTGTCTGGAAACAGCCGAGGAGTTTCAGCCATCATACATTCAGAGGATTTGGCTTTTTCTCAGATATTGAAAAAACTCAGACTGCACTTTTTGCCAAATTCCTCCCATATGTTTTTTCATTACATGCTAACAAATAACAACCTTATGATGAAACTGGTCATTGTGCTCTCCATAAATCACTGTTTTATAAACGCACTAACCTTCAACTGAATCACATTTATGACCTACAACACTATATCCTGCCTGATGTTTGTTTCATCACATTGTTTTAAAGAAACTCATTGAATCAACTACAAGTCAAAATATGGATGAAATGATTTATGTCTCCAAAAACAGAGTAACAGCTTAACGCAGCCTCTGTAGCCTGAGAGGCAATCAAGCTCCTGTGAGCGCACAGTAAGAAATTCTATCTTCTGGACATTAAGAGGAATTCTGGGAAAACACAATAAAAACGGGAGGCTGCACGGTGTTTGGTGAGTCACCAAAGGCAGAAACAACAAAAAAACTGAAAAATATTCGACAGAAGTCACAAACACTGACGTCAGATATAAACAGTCCTGTAAAAAGTACCCAAAAGTAAAGATACTGCGCTAAAATATGACTTTGGTGAAAGTAAAAGTGACTCATACGAATAGTAAAGGTCTTAAAGTATCTGATATTAGATGTACTTAAGCATCAAAGAAGTAAAAGTAAATAATATATTTACATATGTATAATAGGGGTTTACTGATAATCGATACAGCCAATTATTGGATCTTATCAGATTCTTGTTTTTTTTTATCCAGTTGCCAATAAAATAAACTTTGGCTCTGATAACTAAAGTTATCAAGAATTACCTTAAAATTGTACTTAGTTACAGCTGTCAGATGTGTGTGTGTGTGTGTGTGTGTGTGTGTGTGTGTGTGTGTTTCCACAGCGAACATGAGAACATCACATGTACATACATGAGTGCAGGTCGTTCAGACACGTTAACGGCTTCGTCCTAATTATTTCCTATCAAAGCTTCAGGTCGCAGCAGCTGTGGAACGCTGTGAAATGTCCCTTTAATCACATGAAAACCTTCCACACGAGCTGCAGCACGATGGCGTCGAGTGTTTTTAATGCTGTAACAGCAATCTGAGTGATTAAACAATTAGACAAATGGAATCAAGAGAGCTACTTTGGGATGGGGCGGGGGGGGGATTATGTGAAGCAGCCAGATGTTTGCAAATCATCAGCAGTGAGATTAGAGAGGCTCCGACATGGACTCAGTGTGGTGTCACACAGGCCTGCAAATAACCATCATCTTCATCATCCATTAATCCAGAAGTTACTTGTTCCAGAAAATGGTGAAAAATGTTGATCGCTTCTTTCAAAACGTCCTGAGAATTTGAGAGTAGCTGCAGATTAATTTAATAGCTGACAATTAATCGACTAACTGTTGCACCTGCTTCAGGAAGTCCACCAGCAGGCAGAGCCGGAACATCAACGTCAGAGAGATAAAATCATCTTTTATCGATCCTCCGAGGGGAAGTTCAGGTGCTGCAGCAGCAAAAAGACAGAAATAAGTTGAAATAGAGAGAAGTAAAAATAAATATTTAGAAGTATAGAAAATAAGAATAGAGCGATTGGGGGATCATGTTGAGACACAAAAAACACTTAAAAAACACCTGCGTTAGTCGCCACAATCATGGCTGAAAACTCCTCCGACGTCAAAATATCAGATTTAGTCGCTGCAAAGACGGCTGGAAAAAGCTCCTTTTCCCGGCTAAAAACACGGCTACAAAACGTCTCTACGGGAGCTAAAATGAGCCGGTTCGTTGGTTGGTTGAAGCGGTCTGGAACAGCGGTCTGACCCCTCCACCTCCTGATGAGAAAGCTTTTTAAACATAACTAACAGATCTGCAGTTTAAGGTGCAGTGCTAACATTTTGTCTGGTCTTCACTGTAAGTTTAAAGATGTTTACTGGCGGGCTTTACTTTAAGCAGCCTGAGGGTTGTAACAGTGAGTAAAGTTTTGTATCTGTAGCCTCTGAGCTCAGCAGCAGCTCAGTGGTACAGAAAGTGTAAAGTTAAAGTGTTTAACGTCCACGTGAAGACGCGTTAACGAGCTGCTGAAACAGTGTCACGGCAGCACCATATGTTTGGACATCAGAGAGCCGTTTAACAGCATCCAAAAAAAAAAAAAGGATGTGAAGGAGCGTTTGTCAGCATCCACCTCCAAGGACTCCCCCCGTCACCCCCCCTCCCATATCTAATTAAGTTGATTCAGAGCGGTGCCTGCGTGCGTTCTGGACCCCATTACTTACGGCTGTCCGGTCCGGGGCGCCCGCCGACCCCGCCGAGCCTGTCGCCGTGTTGTGCCAACGCCTCCGACAGGGGGAGCCGCCGACCCCCTCCTGTACCACCCCCAGTGAACAGCTGGTAGGGGAATCAAGGGGTCCTGCTCTGCCCCCCCCCCTCCCTGCACACACACACTCACTCACAGGAAACACCTACTCCCAGGGGAGTGTGTCCTCTCCATTCCTTTAATCTGTTGGGGCTCAACATGGGGTCCAGGACCTCCAGGGGTCCTTGAGAGGGTTCTGGGGGGTCATTGACTTTTAATAAACAGCGATGTACAGTTTCTGTAAACTCTGATTCTGATAGTTCTGTTAGAGAGATCCAAACCTTTCAAACAGATCAACAGCTTTCAGGTGACACTGATACAGATAAAGTACTAGATTTGATACCCATCAGTACCCATCAAATCAGTTGTGTAAAATATCCAAATTTTTACATAAATACATTTCAAAAGTGTTCAAATTAATAAACTCACTCAAACACACAGTAATTAACGCATTTTTAAAATTAAATCTGAGTACAAAAAGGATTTGAATGCAGAAGTTTTAATAATACTTGGTCCTGAGTTGTTTTGATCTTAAAGTCCAAGCTGTGACACATCAGAGATATTAAGCATAATTAAAATTAGTTGGCATTCTTGTATAGACTGTAGTGTGCACTGTAAGTTGTGTTACAGTGGCTGGGCCAGCTTTCATGCAGGAGGCTGATGGTCGTGTCCCAGTTAGGGGCTCATCATACTTCAAACTTTAGGAATATCTGCCACTTTTTAAAACTCTCTGACTGACAGCCACGCCCACTTCACACAGTGATTGGTCCGCTGTGGACGTCTCCCAGCTTCTTCTCATAACTAATTCTGTCACACTTCATCAACAGCAGATTGTCAGAAATCAACTTTTTGACCCACCAGCCAAGTTGACTGGTGGAAGAAGAAATCCACTGGCTTAACATATTTTTACGGGCCAAAGTTTATGCATAATGGAAAAACAAATACTGCAGTAAAATAATGCTGGATCACAGAGGTACATGGGAACGTTTTGTATGAAAGTATTGTGGAGATTTTTATGCATTCCTTTAAATCTGCCTGTGAAGAATAAATTAATTAATAATAGCAATTAATGATTTTACTAAATTAAAAATACTGCAGTGAAGAAATGACAGATTTTGTTTGTACATTTCAAAAAAGGAAAACAAAGAAAAAAATCTAAACTTTCCCCTTTTAAATGTGGTATCTGGTATTTTTTCCGGGTTTACGAGATTCACCTGAATGCACCATGAAGTGACCACAGCCGCAAACAGAGTGCCTGTTCGCGACGCCAAAAAGCGGCAGATACTTTTTGTTCGGTGAATATTTTGGTGGATAGCCCTGCGAGATTTACTTGCCAAACGGAAAATCGAGAGACTCTTTAGCGAGTGTTAATTCAGGAGTGTAACACTGGACGTGTTCCAAGAGAGACCGTCTGAAAGAGTGCTGTTCTCTACATTAACACGGTTCACACACAAATACACTGAGGCTGTGATGAGGTTTGGATCAGTTGTCAGAACACTTTGCCTTTTAGATTAAAGGTTGTTTGTTGTTTGTTTCAAACAGGCAGAATCCATTAATGCTGACGTGTTTTTAAAATTTGATCTTCACAGTTTATTCACAGTCTTCCTCACACTCACCACCCACAGACGTCGTAGAAGGAAATAACTGCACAAACGTTGGCATTGAGGCAGAATCGTCTAATGTGACTCGTCTGCCGTCAGGGTTGTTACCCTGCTTGCTCCTCGTTCCTCCCCCCCCCGCCTCCCTCTATGCAGCAGGAGGCCCCTCTCTCGTCCCTGCCAGCCGGGCAGCGTGGAGGGCAGCGGGGGCACAGAGGGGCCTGGTGCTGCCTGATGGCGGTCAGGACGGGGCGGGCTCGGCTACAGATGTGATGCCAGCTTTTGCCAGGGGTCACCTTGGAGAGGCCGATGGCAGCATGTCCACCCCCCTCCCACCCACCCTGCGCTCCCCCTTCAGTACAGCTGGCTCCCTGCTTAATCCGCCGGGGGGGGCCTTACATGCCTTTTACATACTGTTACTGTGTGTTTGTGGGGGAAAACAAGCACCTGAACCAGACTTTTACCAGAGGCACGACGTATACTGAAGTTTGTGTCATTGTTTCAGTCGTCTTTAAATATCAACGAACAGAGAAATTAACTGCAGATAATTTGTGAACATCGTGTCTTCGTGAAGGTTGATTCTTGACTTCAGTCTGCATCAAACAAACACGGTGCTGTTGTAAAAGAGGAGGGGAAACTTTCGGAAATGATGGGAAAGGCTTGGATGGATCCATAATGAAACACAGAGGAAAGGAAAGAAACCGTCGAATGAAGGAACGTGAGAACATGTAATAGACTAAATACAGGAACTCGGGAGTAATGTTCTTATCCACATTTAGTTCACAGAATTTCCAGAAAACCAGCAAAATGAAACCTGACTGAGTGGTTGTTTCTATCCACTATCACAACGAGACGACTGTCATTAAAACAGCTCCAGTCAAAGTTTGCGATGGAAATCAGACATATGTTATGTCCTGAATTTCTGCAAAAATAAGGAAATGAAAGCTGAGAAGTGTTGGAATCATCCTTTCAAAGTCAGTATGAGTTAAACAGGCTTTGGTGTTTCCAGCATGACCGCTGGCGTTGCAGTTCAGTGAGCGAGCAGGTAGAGCTGCAGGTGAGCGAGGCCTCGGACCAGGACGGGCTGAAACCAGAGAGGACTGTGGGAGCTCTCTGTTGATGGTCGACTGGGAGCATTAATGAAGCAGATTAGGTGTCCCAGCGTGGCCCTGCAGGCCTGCCTCACGCTGCTCAACGTGAACCAGCTCAGGGTTCTTCAGGCTCCGATCACAGCGGAAATGTTTTCACTATGCCGACATGCTCTAAAGGTTCTACTGAGAACCTTCAGGGCGCTGTGATGAAGTTTTCTTTCATTCTTTCAGTGGTTTTTAAAATTATTACAACTGTAGTGACACGAGAAACACAAAGAAATCCAGAGACGATGCGTGACCAACAGCAGAAGTAGTTTTCGGTGTTGAACTTTATCCTCCCGACATCAGACTCACCATTTTGATATTTCAGGTTAAGTTGCTTTTACTTCATTGGTGCAAAATTATAACATTACTAACAAATTTGCACTTCCAAAAACCAATTAGCACGCAGACGTTTGGGGCTCCTGGGGGTCAAGCAACTGAGGAAGTAGGGGTGTCACGATTCTCCAAATCCACGATTTACTTCTTTTTTTTTTCCAGTAGTGACGGCTCTGCTAATGTTAGACTATCACATCTGGATTCATGAAGATCACCAGGTGGTTTAATGCCCCGAAAACTGTCATTGACATTTTCAGATTCTTCCTTAAAAAGATAGAAATATTTTATAGCAACAGTTTGACTTTATCCTGATGGCTTTTTGCAGGTATAGCGTTTGGCAAGTGGAAATAATATTCACCAAAAATAAAGATTCAAGTGCAACAAAAATTTTTTTACCACCCGTCAACAATAAACAACAAAAGATAGAATAACCCTCCGAGTAAACAAATCAAGAAAAGATCTCTGCAAAAAAAACAACAACCTCAACATCTCCAGCATCTGTCAGTCCTGCACACATGATGTCTCGGTGCAGCTGCAGGCTAATGCTAAGTTAGCGGTGTCATCTGTGAGAATTGTCCATCCTGCTCATTTCACTCCATTTTCCATTTAGAACACTTGTAAGTGTTCTCAAGACTTCAATATGAACATTCCCACCAAGGGCACTCTTGAAGATGAGATGGTTCATCTCAAGCGGTTTATCCTCAAATCAAAATAAAGATCAATTCAAAAATATGACCTTGAAGGGAACATTAGTCCCAGGGATCTTGGTTTCAAGGGAATCTAGCAGCGTTGTGGCAGACATAAATATAACCATGCAACATGCATCGCAGAGGTGTAGATCCACCAGGCTGCACTTCAACCCCCCCCCCACCTCGGACACGTTTCAGCTCCCACATTCTCATCACCAGAGTTTGTTTTAGACTGGAGCCCGCCTCATAAAAGACCCATTTTGAGGTGAATGGAGAGGTCTGTTGAAGAGGCCGGAGGACAATGAAATGAGATCAGCGAGCAGCGGATTTAATTAATCCAGTGAATGAGGAGAAAACAAAAGAGGCAGAGACCCAGCTGGAGATCACAAACACAGTTCAGTCCTGGTACCAAAACTCAGCGGGCTTCAGTTTCAGAGGGTCCAGCAGGGTTAGAGCCAAACAAGACTTCACTTTTTATGTCACTCTGCCACAGAAAGAGTCAGTCCTCCAGTCGTTTTTAAACTCTGTACACGTTATTACTGCTATACTCGTTCTGTGGTATTTCTACCAAAGTACTAAAGACTCTCTGTGAATGAGAAAATTAAAAAAAACGACAACAGAGTTCATTTTTAAAAAATTCAATTCAGGAGAAAAAGTCTGCAGAAGAAAAAGTTCATTGTACGTCTCTACAAACCATGGATATGATAGTTTTCTACCTTTCCTCTACATTTCTACAATACACATTTCATATATGACCTAATTTCTTTGTCGTGAGGTGGAGAGTTGGACGGTGCGACGGCTGCCAAGCAAGAGACCACTGTTCAAGACCATTTCAACAACTAACAAACCGGCTCATTTTACTGACAGTTGGGACAGTTTGTAGCCGTCTTTGTGGCACCAAAAGTGGGTATTTTGGACAAGTAGTCTGGAGTTTCCAGCGTGTTCGTGGTGACAAAACCAGGTATTTTCCTAACTCTAACCAAGTGTTTTTTGTGCCTAAACATAACCAGACCTTCAGCAGTAACAGAAAATTGCAAACTGAAATGTAAAGAAATGTAAAGTTTCAGCACAACTGTGGTTTTCAGAAACATTACAGCCATATTTATTCTGGTGATTGGGTTGGAAAATATGTTTTCCAAGCTAAAACGACTGCGTATCATTTGAAATTTTATATTTTAAACTTTTTGGTAACATTACCAAAATTATAAAACAAAGTTCTTAAATGTTGCTTTAGCGCAAGCAGCACAAGAACTTTGTGTTTTTCATTTATATTAGGATAAACGTATACAGACGCACTTCATTCCCAAAAAATATTGAGTTCTGACACGCCATGCTGCTAGCTAGTAAGCAAGGTGTGAACAAATCGACAAGTTAGCAGTGACGTTGGCATGGTTCACAAATTTAAAGAAAATCATGTCTTAAAATGATTAGAAATAGTAGTTTGAATTCTTTATCAAGCATTATTTATTATACATTTATGTTTATTATTATCAGCCTTATGGAAATGACTAGTGACGATAGGTGTAAAGCATTAATAACACATGCCATTTTTTGTATAGTAACATGCTAATTCCATCAGAAAGTGAAGTTTTTGCCAGTTGGTGGACGTTTGTTCAGGCAGGAATGTGAACGATTATTATCTCCCCTGCAGACAAAAACATGCATGCCTTCATTAAATCCATTGTGACCTCAGCGCGTCCTGTCAGGCGTATTGATCTGTGAGTGACAGGTGATGACAGCCGCGGTGGGACTCTCTCCAAACTCTCTCCAATGACCTTTAACCTCTGTCCGTCGTACAGAGAGGGGTTTACCTTATTGGAGGAGGTGACATCATCAGGGTCACCTACGCCTCACCTCTCTCAGCTCAGCTCACACTGCAGGAAACTTCTGACCTCATGTTATCTTACATAAAAATTATTCTGATGAGCTCCGTGCATTGAAGCTCAAAGAGTGAGCATGTGAGAAAAACAGAGCGCTGATATTTGATCTGAGAGCAGGGAGAAAGTAGGACCAAACATGAGTCCAGTGAGGACTCATTTCCTGTCACGTTTATTAAATATGAGACGATCACTGAACGATAGAGTCTGAACTGGGACATTTCAAGCTGCAGCTCTCTTATTTCTGTCTAGTCCTTTGCCACATGATGGTTTCCTGCTTTCTGTGCTTTTTTGATCATTTGGACTCCATGCCTCCTCCTCCTCTTCCTCCTCTTCACCCCCCCTCTATAAACCGGTGTCAGGTAGACGCTGTAAAAGCAGTGCAATGGATACCTCCTCACCTGCTCCTTCCCCGGGACCCCTGCTGAGAGCAAGCTGTTGTTCCCCAGGCCCTCCTGCTCACCCTGAACACACCTGTCCAACCCCCCACCCCCCACACCTCCACTCTGCAAACCCGCCTCTGGCCTGGCGCTTCAATTATTAACAAAGCCTAAAGAATGCATTCAGCAGATCAGCGCTTGTTTTTAGTGGACTTGTATTTGTGCCTCAGTGCTGAGTGCATGATGGGAGTGTTTGCAAAGACATGAACGGAATTATTATAAAGCAAAGAATATTCAATGATTTAACTTGAGAAAATGTTTTTTTATGTTTTGTCCTTTTTCTTTGTGTGTTTAATAATGGGCTCCGTTGGTCTCTGTTGATCATTTATGTGCTTATTGTTACTCTGCAGGAGTGTTGGCCGTTTGTCAGGTTTAGGTGGAGAGAGCTAGCAGCATGTGGCTAGTTAGCAGGAGGATAGCCGATTAGCTGAGCGCCACAGGGTGCTGCCTCTCGATGTTTTCTTGTGTTTTGTTGTGATGCATCAGAGTTGAAAGTTGTGCACACAGTGCTGCTATACTACTCCGACTGACGTCCACAAGAGGGAGCTCTCATCTGCATTACACTCATTTCTTAACAAGGCTTTTGTTGTGAAACATTTATGGAAAACTCAGTGACTTGAAACTCTGCTGAAATCTGATTTTATTTCTTATTTTGATGTTAAACATTTGGAAGAAGAAAAGTTCAGTTGATAGTTGTGAAAATTAAAAACAATGTTTCACAGTCATCCTGATGGATTGTGGAACTGCTACACTCTCATTTATGGGCTCAATGGGAGCGGCTGCTGAGTCAAGTGTGTCACCTAGTGGTAAAATTTGGTATACCGGTTCGCTCTACTGTATAATGATGAGTAGTTTCTTGAACACAAATACTTACATCTACTTCTGCTGTAGAGTCCAGTGTCACACCTTATCTAAATTAGAAGACCTGCATGTGGATATTGCAGGCATATTAATCCTGTCACTAATTGTTTCTGAGAGACACCAACAAGCGTAGATTTTGTTTATTGGGTGGGATTTAGGGACAGTTAAAATCAGAAAGGGGCTCTTGACACGGTCTGCTGACATTCCTCTGTCGTTTTAGTGTAGTAGTAAAGAACTGTATCGTCTGCAAACAAATGGACTCTGCACTTCATTCAGAAATTAACTTACTAAAAATTCCTAAAGATATCTCTGAATCGAATTTGAATTGAGATCTTAGCTGATATATCATGGCAAAGAAAGTAAAGAGTAAAGAAACTTGGTGTCGCATAATCAGTGTTTGTTGCGTTACTTTAGAGGTAACTTGTTACGTAACTAGATTACAGCCATTAAAAATGAACTTGTTACAGCTGTTACTAGTTACAGCTTTACCTACTGAATGAAATAACTCATTAGAGTACTTTTTTGTAACCAAAAATGAAAATCCTTTGGCAGTTTAGCTTCAGCTGGGGGATGTGTTCGAGTGGTGAGTGTTATCTTTGTACATAGTCTAATGGATAAATAAAATGACAATTGCCCCCCCAAGAAAACAACAGGTGATACCAGTCAATCACCCAACCCTAGTGGCCTGCCTGGCTGCAGCGAACCGACAGTGAAGTGGGCGGAGGCGTATTGACACAGCCTACATTAGCCACCATAAAAACAATAAAACACAGACTCTATAGTACAGGTACTTTTTACAACAAAGATTCAATTAATAGCAACAAAAGAGACAATGGTAATATTTAGTAACAGATTGCATATTTGAAAAGGTAACTAAATAACTGATTACTTCACTGCAAAACTAACATGTTACGTTACTCATTACAACAAAACAGTAATCTGAGTACTGTAACATGTTCTGACACTGCCTAAAATTATGGCTTAGCATGACAAACCATCAAAGTCAGAGTTTTATTATCTTTCCTAAGTTTGGATCCTAAAAAGTTCCTGTTGTCTTCGATCATTTTGAGATTTCTGACCGAATGCTGCTGAAGCCAGCGAGCAGCACAGGGAGCAGCATATATGCTTGAAGAGGAGGTGAAGAAGGGGGAGGTGGTGGGGGAGCAGGTCTCATTGTTTGCTATCTCTGCAGGACTGTAGCTAATAAAACTAAACTGGGCCCGGGGGGGAAGTGGCTGAACTTCCTGTAGCGGTGGTATTTATTTATTCGGAGGGTCCGTTTCAGGTCTCCAGAGCCGGCCGTAAACAAAGAGTTCTCCTCCTCCTCCACCTCCTCCTCCTCCTCTGTCCAGATCGCCCGTTTGACTCTGATTTATTTAGAATTCCCTGAAAGCACTCTGCATTGCAACCCGATCGCTGCGAGCTTGTGAAAACGTCGCTTTTCCTTGAGATTTGCTAAAAAGGAAGTCCTCCCCTGTTTCTCCTTTTTCCCCTTTCCTCCTCTGTTTAATTCCAGCCCTCGGCCACTCACGCAAATAAATACCTTTCTACTTAAACATACATGGGCTAATTAATTTAGCCCATCTGTTCGCCTCTCTGCATCACTTCCATGGCACACACGAGTTTTCCCCAAACACATTTGGCTCATGTTGCACTGATAACTGGGACACAGTGAAGAAAATCGAGGTGTTTCCACAAAAAAATGAAATAAACACATCTGACAGAGTAAACAGAACTTGTTACTATGAAGCATTGGTAATGTATTCTCTTCATTTGCTTGGCTTAAGGGAAAATTCACATTGCAGTCAACCCATTTTTTTTAGGTTTTTGCAAATCAGGAACAATGTCAGTAAAAACATTTAAAATTTTGAAACTTCTGGTGAGCTTCAGTCCTTATTGACAACCCAACCGGATACTAACAAGCTGGTCTCTATGTTTGTGAATGTGTCCGCGGGTCAGACTGCTCCGTCCACACAGCATTGTGAGATCTGGGAGAGTGAATTAGGAGTAAAAATATCAGAAGACATGAAGTCTAAATGTCTTCGCAGTATACACTCATGCTCGATTAACTCAAGACATTAAATAATTCAGTTCACGGTCATACACAGACTTCATTACTCACGTGTTGGATTGCATTCATTTTACAAAATAATCAGACCCCAGTCACAGTTTGATATCACAAAATAATGATGAGTTATGTGCATGTGATGATGACAGAATAATGACACAATGCTGTAATTAAAGAGTGATTATGTCGATGACATTAAATAATAAGACAAACTACATCAATCAATCAATCAGGGAATGTTGAAATCTTCACTGTTTTGTTATTGTGATCATGAGAAAACAGTTAATCTTTCAGGAGTTCAACAAAATATACAAGTTATTTACTTCAACGTGGGGTATGAAGCTGAAGAAGTCGTTATGACTGTTAACGTTTTATTTCAAAATATTTTGTCACGTCAAGAAAACTTGGTTTTTTGACTTCTCACAAGGTTAGAAAAATAATATTCACCCATTAAACCTATTGTCTTTGTTTGGTACTGACTAAAAATTTATCCTCAGTATCAAAAACTGTCAACTACTGAAACTAATGGTGACGATTAATTCTTTGATCAGATTAGAATCCTGTTACTGTATTTTATTTAGTTTCTTAAGTTCTTGGAAAAAGTATTTTGACAAAACAAAGTTCCTCTGACAGAACTACGCTTCTCTTTCAACATTTCACGTGGTTTTCATCAGTGGATGGAGTTTGCTCAGTTTTGGCTCTCAAAATGTTATGAAGTCATAACAGCTCACATGTCAGCAGATCCATCTCCATGACAACCGAGCAAACTCCATCAGGTGATGAAAACATCCTTTTGGGATCAGAATCAAGAGTCTGGAGCTGTAGTCACAGAAACATTTCAAACCAGTCCGACATAATTGTGGTAAAACTGTGCAGAAGTGTCGACACATTTAGCCAAAGAATGCACGTAATTCATAAATACACATACTGCATTACCACATAGCATGAATGTAAGTTTGACAACAATAAAATCAGACATGTTGACCCGACTTTTAATTTTAATTTTTATAGAAATGAACTGAAACCAGCGTCTGACTAAAAGCAAAGAAAAACATTTAAAACAAACAAACTTTTTTGGGGGGGGAAAGCAGCAAAGAAGAACATAAAAAAACAAAACCTAATGTTATTTTGTAAAAGCAGTAAAACACATGATTAACAGTAAACGTACTAAAGCAGATCAGAGGTGCAGCTTTGTCGTACGAAGCGTCCCAGCTGTTGTTACTGAGTGACATGTGAGGGCGGCTCTCCTGAGGACCAGACAGTTGTTGCTTGTTGCTGAAACATCTGGATGGCCCACTGAGGATTTGCGTGCCCCCCCCCCCCCCCGGCGGTGGACGAGCCGGTGGTATAATTGTAATATTTAAGGGAAAAGTTTGGGGGGAACTTGATTTAACCCTGAAGAACAGAGTTTTGGAAACTGGCTTCAGGGCTGCCAGAGAATATTCCCCCAACAGGGCCGACGGTGGAGCTCGTATCAAACAGGAAATGACATCTGATTCTTCTTAAAGTTCTAACAGACAAAGAGAACATCAGATCAACAGGGAACCCTGGGAAAAATATTTCATAGCCTGTACTTTTAATATACTTCTCATAATCTAATTATGACTAGATTTGGAAAGACTGTCCTAACAAAATGAAAGCGTTCATGCTCTTATGGAGTGACATAATTGTGTTTAATAGACGCTTGTGCAAACATGAAGAAGAGCAGTCCAAACCTCAGTCACAGTAATCGACTGATGGTCGAAGGTTCACTTTGAACCGATACAGTACAGGTACCCTGAATTTAGTACCATTACCCAGCTGTACCTTATTTCAGTACTTCACTCTCTGTAATAACAAAAATGTAATTTCAGCTGTAAAAGAGAAACTGATTTCACTCTGATAACTGGACTAAAATGAAGAAACTGATGGAATATCAGCGCAGTAAAAAATATAAATAACAAAGACAGTTACAGGAACATTAATAACAAACAGTAGAGGGCAGTAAAATGCCACTGCAGCATTGTTTGTGTTGTTGTCGTCACTACCTTCGTGCTTCCTTGCTGTATTTCCCTGTAGATATTACGCAATTCATGTACTAAAAGGAAAATAAAACATAAATAAAGTGTAATAAATGAAGTGGAGTTTCTGGCTAACTAAACTAAAACTATACGTATCAAAAGAAGTTGTGGGTTTTCCCATTCACTTCAATAGAGTTTTATCACAGCAGCATCTAGTGGACATTACAGGAACTGCAGATGTGTCGCAGCAGTTAGCTCTTCAGGAGTCAGTCGCTCTGCAGGTAACAGCGAGATGACGGTGAGGTCAACTCGACGCCGCACGCCACATGTTGGCGACAGCGCCGCCTTGTTGTGCGTCTCCATTGGTAGCCTAAAGCAGACAAACAGACAGATTCTCCTCCACCTGCTGCAGCTAGGAGTGTGTGTGTGTGTGTGTGTGTGTGTGTGTGTGTGTGTGTGTGTGTTTGCGATCGATCGTCTCCCAGCAGCCTGTTTCTCTCTCTCTGGCAGCTGTTCCAACCAGAGGCTCCAATATGAATATTCATGATGCACCTATTCCCAGGGCCGCGGTGTGTCTGCAGCTGGACACACACACACACACACACATTAACCCATCTTCAACATGTCCAACTTCTTCAGTGCTCCTTCATTACGTTGTGCTGCTGGTCATCAGGTTTGAATGGGAAAGCTTTCTGACTTCAGGTGGGTTCAGTTTTTCTTTTATTCACCACGAGCAGCTAAAATATGAGCGTTGTAAATATCTCAGTGTCTGGCTGATCACAAACTCTACTGTCGTCTGTAGCTTCACGGTAAGATCATCTCATTTTTCACTAAAGTGGCGTCTTTGCCTCATTTTGTGTTGTGTAAAGTGAATTGTTGTGTTTTACTTTGACGTTTGATGCGATTCCTGTTTATAATAACTCGGGTCTTAATTCGTAGTTTTGGCCTCTGCTGTCGTAATAAACTGGATTTTTTTATTCAGCAGTGTATTTTACCCCCAATCATTCTTGTTCGTCTTCATCAGCTCTCAGTGTGTGAACTCTTCAGTCTCTATGATGAAGATATTTAATGCAACCAGCTACAGTCATTTATCGGCCGGTCGGGTGGCGGGAAGCAGCTCTGCTTGTTGGAACAGTGGCCTGAGGTTCTTACACACTGTGTGATGGTGTGTCTGACTCAAGGATTTCAAACTCAAGGTGTGTCTGCACTGTTTTTTAATAAATAAATATACAGAGAAGTGAAAATGTTAACTTAATAAAAGTATGTAAGTACAACCATAATCAGGAAAATGTACCTGTTTGTGTTTTGTCCAATCAACAGTTCAAACCTCAAAATTATTAAAAGTAAACTAAAAAATTTAAACTAATTAAAACAGCCAATTTTCACATTTATAAAGTAACTAATAACTAAAGCTGTCAGATAAATGTATTGAAGTAAAAATACTATATTTCCCTCTGAGATGGAGGAGAAGAAAAGACTCAAGTGAAGTACAAATATCTCACATTTGTACTTGAGTAAATGTACTTGTATTAGATGTCTGTGGGTCGTTAAGGTGAGCTTTGAATTTGTTAAGGAAATGAAGGTGGTATCATGAGGTTAAGGTGGTGCAGAGGTGAACAGTGGTGCTGTATACTGTTGAGATAGTATAAAAGTCTTGTGGTTTCGGAAGAGGTTAAGGTGGAATCAGAGATGTAGTTGAGAGGTAATGTGTCCTAAGGAGGTATCTGAAGGAGTTAAGGCAGTATGAGGAGACTCAGCAGCTGAATATGAGGGAGCTGAAGTGGTGTAAGGAGCTAAAGGAGGTTCATAAGGTTGACTCAGAAGTGTTAAGGTGGTCTGAGGTACATGACATTATTTTGTTGTTTCTCTTTTTCCAATACGACATGAACGCAGCGTTACTGTTCCTCATTTGTCTTGGCCTTTTCCCCTCACCTCCCTTCACCTCCCTCTCCTGGGGAGTCACCCCGCTCCTCCATCTTCCTCCTGGGGATTTAGCCTCCCCTCTGGCCTCAGCCAACCGGATGAGGAGGCCTGGAGGGAGCACAGAGACGAGGAGGAGGAGGAGGAGGAGGAGGAGACCAGCAGCCATGTGCTTCTCATTAAGTGCTGCGGAAATAAGTGCTGACCCGTTTGCTCAGGAGGGCACATCCATTTAGTGCTGCAGAGCCGCCAGTCCAGGGGGGAGAGGGGGGAGAGGATGGACAGAGGTGGGAAAGACAGGAGAGAGGAGAAGAAGAGACAGGGAGGAACACCAGTACCAGAAGAAGAACACTGAGCTGCAACTGCAGCTGAGGTGTGTGTAAGGTGGTCTGGAGGGAATAAGGGGAAGTTAAGGTGGTATTAGAATGGACTGTGGTGTTACGAAGGAGTTGAAGTGGTAAGAGGAAGAGTGCATGGCATTATAGAAGGTGGTGTTAGAGTTGTAGCATGTAGCTACGTTGGCCTGACGAGGTGTTAAGGTGGAGTTAAGGTGGTCTGAAGAAGTGCATAAAAGCAGTCTGTGGTGTTGTAAAGTTTGTGAGGTGGAGTTAAGGTGGGATGTAGGAGGTATTTAAGGACAAGAGGTTGTTGGGGTTATTAAGGTGGACTGTAGGAAGGGGTTAAGGTGGCATAAAGGAGATCGGTGTTGTTGGTTGATATTCACATCTTTCAGTTTTAAATAAAAAATACCATCATCTAAAAGTCCTCCTGTCAGTGTGACATTTTGATGTTATACTGTTGCATTATTATTCTAAGTATTGAGGCACAGTACAAGTAGTTTGTTTGTTAAGGTGGACTTGGTGGTCGACATCTGAAAACACATGCGATGTTGATGATGATGTGACAGATATCAGGACAAACATGTCTGGACGTGTGCCCGGGTCTTTCCTCCAGTCCATGCATCATCCACAAACCCAGATCCATCTTCACCCGCTCCACATATGGAGGCTGGGGGTGTCTGGGTGTGGGGGGGGGGGGGTGTCAGTGAGTGATGGCGTCCCTGCGTCCCACTTCCTCCCGCAGCATCCTTCATCGTCCTCGCTCCCCGCTGTCGCCCCCGCCATGTTCATGACTCTCCTCCACACTCAGGTCACACACACACACACACAAAATACACAACAAACACCGTACACACTTTTCAAAGAGCTGCCAAAGTCCCAAAAGATGGTTTATACCAACTTCCTAATTGACTTCACATTTAAAGATATAATATGTCACATTTCTGCTTTAAAATGTCTAAAAACGACTCGACCTTTGTTGTATATTTTGTTGAGTTGTGTTCTTACATCATCCCAAATGTTTCCAACAATGTTCAGAGAAATCTGGACTTTATTCAAGCTAACGGTACGTTTCATTTGGTCACCATAACCTCCAGGAGAGAGTCAGAGGGTGAGGAAGGGAGCCGCCAACGTGACTAATGTGAATAAAACTTTCATTGTCAGTTGAGTCACGTCCGATTTTGGTTGTTTAACAGTGAAGACAACAACTCCCATGATCCTGTGCTGCTTCACGATGTCATCAAACGTCTGTTATTTTGTTTTGATTGAGAGAAATTTCATACAGTGCGTTCAAACATGAATTTAAAATCCTCTTAGCAATTATTCTAAAACTGATTTCAACACTTCAAACCCTTTCAGTGCTTTTTACGTCTGACTGACACTTCAACTGCTTTAAGTGCTTCATTTTAACATGTTTGCACCCGAAATGTTCAGCATGAGGGAGCGTCCTCCAACGTTTCTGCAACAATTAATCGATTAGTTGATCAAAAGAAAATTAGCCGCCAACTATTTTGATAATGGATGAATGTTTCAGTCAAACATTTGATGGTTGCAGCTTCTTCAGTGTGACGATTTGCTGCTTTTCTTTGTCATTTCTGACAGTAAATGAAGAGTTTTGGACTGTTGGTTTGACAAAACAAGAAATTTGAAGGCATCGATTTGGGGCTCTGGGAAACTGTGATGATCACCATTTTTTCACATTTTATAGACGAAACCATTTATCAATTAATCATGAAAATAATCAGATTAATTAATAATGAAAATGACCGTGAGTGGACGCCCCAGTTGACTTACAGCACTTTTGGTGTTCCAGTGTTGTGGAGCCTCCAGATTTAACACAGTTTTTGAGTTTTTGAGAGCAACTTCCTGGTTGTAAACTTGGAAATATTCTTCCTGTAGGATGTGTTTAAGGTGGTCTGAAGAGGTGGTAGTCGATGTGATGAGGAGGTGGTTCTGTCAGAGGGAGTTGAGGTTGGCAGGAGTTATTTCGGTGCTCGGCGTTCCTGCAGTAAAAGTCTGCTTCATGTTCTCATGGACATGAAACTCTGAATCATCACAGCAAAACATCAACAACTGTGTTAGAAAATATCTGCTTCTTTGATGCAAAGCCAAAAGTCCCAAAGTGCATTTCAGTTAGAGAGATCCAATCACTGAAATTAAATTCTGTTTCCCTGACGGTGAGCTGCAGATTGAGCTGCAGCTCTCTGGATGCTGTCAGTCGAATCAGATTGTGTTTCTTCATCACCCGTGGTGTGAAAACAGTAACGGAGCGTCTCTCCAGCTGACAGACGGATCCTCTGCTTCCATCACAGCCAGTTTTGTGGTTTTATGGAGCTCAGGCTGATCAATAATTTTTCATCTGTTTGGTTTGTTTTTTGCGACCCCCGGTGTTTTCTGAGGGAACAGGAGGGCTGGGTGACCTCGGGTTGACTCACATCTCTGACTGATGTGGCTCTAAACTCTGGTGTGCTACCATGAAACCACCAGCAGGGGGAGACATCACACTGTGAACAGGTGCACTGGGAGCCTCAGCCTCTCCGCTCAATGATTTTCCTGCTTCAATCCTCAGAATATTTGATCTCTTACAGTCATGTATGTTCTTAGTGTTTGTTTTGAATGTAAACTATAGGTAGCTACTGACACAGAGACTTTTATTATTTAATCCACGCTCATTAGAAGGAATGAATCTCATTTCTCTGTAAAACACGTTCTTTTTTTTTTAATTCCATGAAACCGTGTTTTTCATAAATATCTCTAATCAGCAGCTTTCATACTGGCATACATGAAGCTCATGAATCTGAAGTTCAAACACATAGCTTGTATGAATTAGTCATCCGTTCCCAACCCCCTCCCACTTCAAAACGCTGCGAGGCCACTGCCGACGGTAAATGAAGACGTTAAAGGGGAGAGGGGAGCGCATCAAGAGGATTTGGGGGGAGCCTTCTCTCCAAAAAAGCAGATTTGGCCCGCTCGGGCCCCTGACAGCAGCACATGTTGTGGGAAGATAGCGGGCGGCGACGGCGCACAAAGGCGGCCCTGAGCCGAGCCGAGCGGTGCGAGGCTCCCTGGCAATCGGCCGCCGCCTTGGCGCTGTCGCCCCACGTTAGTCACACCACAGGAGACGGGGGCCCGGCCTCCCCGGCCGCCGCCGAGGGCCACAAAAGGCCCTCTGCCGCTCTGCAGTAAAGCTCCCCCGCCTCTGGAGACGGAGACAGATATACAGCATGAGATGAGACGACAGGACGTTGGCGGCGTTCAATTAAAAAGGCATTAGAGCAGAAACGGCAGCGGACGTGACGCTGGCTGCAGCCTCGACCTGAAGCCAGCGGACGCCGACGCCTCATCGCCTCAAACTGAGGCCTGAACTGGAAATCAGCAAATCAGAGATCTCTGTTGTCAAATTTCATTTCAGCTCAAATTTATGAGAAATCAAACTTTAAATGAGACACATAAATTTGAGACCGGTGGTTCTGGACGGCCATGGTGATTTCTGTTTTTACTTCAGACATCAAAAATCCACAACTGAACTTTTTATTTATTAAACTTTTTATCCACATAAATCTGCATTTCCTTCAGATTCAATCTTTAAAGCAGCAGTAAGTGGGAAGATATGTGGTGCTGTATAGCGTGGACAGATCTTAGATTAGATCTCAGTTTTCACTGACTTGTTTTAGTTTTTAAATCTGATTTGGACCCCCAGAATCTCTTTGGAGGCCCCAGGAGGTCCCTGGACTAATGTTGGCATTTTAGGACAAACAAATTTGATGATTCACTTTAAATCTGTTGTTTCTGTTGAATTCAGATTAACTCACAATGTTTTAACAATCATTTTCTCCAAAATGTCAAAAATTCATACCTGTACTTTGGTGTAAAATGTTTGTTACTTGTTGTTTGTTCATGGTCCTGATTGGCTGATTGGCCGTCCAATCAGGAAGCAGCTCTGTGACGTCTAACGAAGCTGCTGACGAGCTTCTGATCAATCAACTCCTCGCTGTAATTAAGGCAGCGATGCCATTGGTTCCCATCCAGCCTCACACCTGCCAGCTCCTGTGTGTGTGTGTGTGTGTGTGTGTGTGTGTGTGTGTGTGTGTGTGTGTGTGTGTGTGTGTGTGTGT
>JBBPCS010036473.1:0-21301 GCA_037974645.1 Hollardia meadi
TGTGTGTGTGTGTGTGTGTGTGTGTGTGTGTGTGTGTGTGTGTGTGTGTGTGTGTGTGTGTGTGTGTGTGTGACTCAGTCTGTTTTGTCTGTTTCTGCATCTGCAGACCATTTAACAATAAACATTAATCACATGGGGGAGCACATGGCTCAGTATCACAGAATAATGATACTGTACATCTATATCCAGCTCTAATTATCCAAAGGGCACATGTAGTGTTTATGGCCAATTTGCAATCCCTTGATTTTCATCCCACTTTGCTATATAAAAAAATGTGTTTAGTGCGAAGACATTTGCAGATATAATAAGGACATAGATACATGTTGAGATGAAATAAAATCAGGTCAACACATAAATCTTTGCAGATTACATGAAAAAAGAGAGCATTTGTTGAGATTTTCCTTTCAAACACGGAGTCTCCTTTTGCACTGAGAATATAAGCTTAATGCACAGAGTTGGACGGAGAATTCCTTTATTTCTCTCAATAGAGGGGCTCTGGCTTTAGCAACTCAACATTTCTGTAAGAAAACCAAAAGGAGCAGGGACACCAGCTGGCCAGCCTTTATTTACCATTGAGTTGAGTTAGTACTGCAAGATTAGGACTAAAAGACATACTGGCTTGGAGATTTTACAGAGGTAGCACACACAAAGATGTTGACACGGCCCTCAAAAGATGCCAGCGTTGTGCCACTTACTCCCTGACTTTGACAGCTCTCGCAGAGTACATAGAGCAAGGGATGAAGGGGAAGGGTGTGCACTGAATAAAAACAAACTACTTAGACTGAAAGAGCAATCGTGGGGGAAGGTTTTCAGGACACATAAAAGCAAGAACAGCTGGATTTAATTATTTTGAAAACATTTATTCCATTTATACTGTTATTAGAACTATTTATTTATAGAAACAACTTGCCATAGTGCTGAAGAAAACAGGTAGGTCATAACAATTCATCAGTATTTTGCTTCTTCTAATAACAGTACATTTGTGAGAAATAAAACATTGATAATACCTATTCTCTTGAGCATTAAAGTTCTGTACATGTAGTTTGGTCATGCAAAGAAAAATCTATGTGAATAATTTACCATGCTTTTTGAATTTCAGTCAAGTCAGTTGTGAAAAAAAGGTCTTGTCTTGGATGTTTAAATAGATGTGACTTAATTTGTTTATTGATGCCCAAAAATTTTCAAACCAGCTAGTTTGTGTGCCATACTGGAAATACCTTGTTTCAAACCCTCTATGAAACCCACGACCCACCAGTGTTCAGGGATGCAACTAATGATGTTGTAGTCCATGAGGGTCCGGACACACACTCCAACATTTAAGACCATGACAGTCTGCATGGGCACATTCATGTATGCACTCAGTGTAGAATCAATAGATCAATGAGCGTGTTTTGAAGTATTACCGGCACTTTACGGTAAAATGAAGGCAGTTTTGGGAGGAGATGCAGTTTATCATGGAGCACTTACTGTAGCTTCAATAACACATTATTTTATCTTGTGTTGACATTTGACAAATAGACAAATATTCAACGCTTCTTCTGCCCGGGGTCCTTGGCTCAGGTTGGGGATGAGTACTTCCATCCTTTTCCCAGTTGGTCAGTGAGGAAGCAGATGACATGTGAATTTCTCCAGTTTCCAGTGGTGCATTCTTGGACAGGGATAACTGAGGGAACTGTGAGCGTTTAGGTCAAATCTAAGGTCTTTTGCAGCCAAGCTCGTTGTTTTTTTGTTATTGTTTATTGCTAGGTAGTACTTTCATATCACAGTTTCACAAACTGAGCAAAATCTTATGTTTTCCTTGTGGGCTTGCTTTACCGACGTGTCAGCTTATGGCTAGCCTCAGGTCATTTGTGTCTTACTTGAACTGAGCTGTGAATGCATTCGGCAGGATCGGTGCAGTCCAGTCATTTGAATTCTCTCTGAAGGACCATAACAGTTTTTTCCTCTGCCCATGGCAAATAACTTCACTGACAGGAAGAATCGATACCAAACTCCCCAGGTTTTAAAGCAGAGGAGTGTAGATTTTATTTTGCCACATCCACTACAAACAGTCCAGTGAACAGCACTCAGAAGACAGACTTCAAGTCAACATCTAGCCCACACACTGAATGGTCGCCAAAGAGAGAAAGGGATTGCTCTGTTTACTTGGCATTTGCCAATATGAACATAGTGTGATTATAGTGGATAGTTAGACTGAGTTTTCAGTCAACAGCATTTTTATTCCCAAAATAATAATCAACATTCTTCACAACAATTTTACTTTGATAAGTGAAAAAAGGCTCTGTTGCCACGATAAATATAATTGTTGGGAAGCCTCTCTGTTGTGCTTTTTGTCGGTTATTTTGACAAGTCCAGTCAATCGAAACAATGACAAAAAGGCTGAAGGTCTCTGAGTTTAGACACTTTGGCATGTTTGAACACATAACGTATTGGCTGAAGGGAAACACTTGATTTTCCAGGTCTGTAATATCATAATAACTTTCTGTTCAACAAGATTCATCTCTTCAGTAGAGGATTTGCTTTGCATGACATGAATTTCTTTTCCTGGGAAAAACTACATAATTGCACACTAACTATGGGGATATTAGACAAAATACTGAGACTTGTTGTTGTCTTGATTTTAGATGTTGATGTCCAGGGAAAGGACAGGAAATCAACAACTAATTATAATGAAGACATTAAGTGTTTTAACTCAACACTGTCTCCTGTTCTCGCTACCAAAAAAATCCAGGAATCTTTTAATGTGAATTAGGAGACTATGGGGCCAGCTTAGGTTTGCACTTAAGGCTTCATCTCATGATTATTTTCATTATTGATTGATTTACCAATTTGTGCCCATCACAAGTTTCCAAAGCTGAAAGTGATTCTTTAAAGTAGCTTCTTTTTGACTGACAATCACAAAATCATTAATTAATTAATTTATGCGTGTATAAAATGTAGGAAAACATGCAAATCTTTAAAAAAGAAATAAGGAGCTGTGTCCATGAATTATGAATTGATTTTAAACATCGACATTAGTAAATTTAATTGACTAATCTACCTACTGACAAACCCTTTTATCCATACCAGCATAATTCAGATTTTTAGTGGAATAGTTTATGTGAAAGTATGACGCATGTGTTGATCTGATGCTCTGTACTTGTGTGTAACAGAAAAGTCAGTAAGTGGGTGTATTTGGAAGCACAAAACTGATGTCTAAGCTTAGTTGTTTGCCCACTTTGAAACAAAACAGTGCAGACAAATGAGGTATATGCTGTGACCTGCAAGAGGGACCATGGCTGTTCCATAATTATGCAGACCTCTTGCCTGCAGCTACGTCTGGTCATGTTTTGACTGACATACCAAAGCTGTTGAACGATGCACAGTGAGACGTTTTTTCCCCTTGTTTTTGTCTTCCTACCTTTTGGGGTTTTTTCTTGTCATCACAGTCTTACGCACAAACACACTGAAACATTTCAGTGACTGATGCTGTGAAAGAATTTTTTTTTTTCTGACAACTTGTCAACAATTGGAGCTTGCAATATTGTGAATATTTCATGCCTCTAGCTGGCTCAACAAGATTATATTTAGTCACCGCTCAGTGTTTGGCTGCATAGCCTCAAACCTCTCTAAATACCGAACAAAACAATTGCAGGTATGTTGTGTGATGTTGCATCTTTCAGGATTGTTCCCCAGAATTATCTCCACTGCCAAAAAAGACTGCAAATATGTCCCATTGTTAATTTTCTCATGATTTTGTCCATATACTTTTCCATAATGAAAAACAAAAAGAAAGGTTACTGTAAGAATCTTGTCACATAAAATATTTTGAAGGTGCCTTTAACTCTATCGAAGTGTGACAAATCATTTTTACAGAAATTCATAAAATGTAAAGTAAATCTAGCAGAAGAGATCATCTCATTTGATTGAAAACTTTTTATTTGGCTTATAAGTTGGCACCAGCAAACTACAATGAAATGCTAAACAACCTTCAAAATTTGTTTTGTAATATAGTCAGATTGGCCCATTCCAAGCTATTTGAAGATATTCAAAGAATAGGTTTTAAATATGTTCTATTCAAACCTTTAGTGTGTGTGCACTGACTGTAAGCAAGTGTGTAATTATCTGTGTGTAATTGGAGTTTTAATTAGCTTTGACAAACGTTTCAAATGGACAAAACATGTATAATATTTCAATTTATTATAATGGTGCAACCATATAAACTGACCCTATCAGTTTAAAGAGTTGGCTAATGATAACCATCATTAAGCTTCAGTGAGGTACTTCAATAAACTGTAGAAACCTTTTCATCTCAAATTTAAGGATATTGCCTATTCTTCTAAGCCAGTGCCATAGTACGTGCTGTGTTTTGGAGCCTGTACCTTTTCTTACTTAGGTATTTGTCAAAATATTGGTAATCCATTTTACCTTTGTTACTGAGCTCCAGGCAGCTTGGTTATTAGTTGGGAAGGAGTAGTCTTTATTTTGGTTGGTCATTTTACGCCTGCAAACCCAATTGTGCAGTTCACAGCACTTAGGGGAACAGCAGTTTGCACTCAATGAGTCACATAAAGGAAATGTAGCATGCTCTCCCACACCAGGCAGTGCAACAGTCATGGTTGCATTAGCCAGCCCTCCACTGGTGTATGGCGCATACACATAACTGAACCAGTTACAAGTTAGTTCATTCAGCAGTTATATAACAGGTTAACTTTTAAAGAATTTGCAACCTCTCCAGTAACAGTTCCACCACCACACTTGTTTTTATGACGCACACTGCATTGTCCTGCCAAGACAAGAAGACTTTGGTATTGTTCCTCAGAAGGTGCATTCATGACTACTTGAGCAGGACCCATGCCTTCAAGCATGATCATCTCAGAGGAGCTGCAGAGGTCAGGCTGAGAAGATAATTATCCATCACACCTTCATGTTTTTAGTTCACTTCACTGACCACTTATACATGTGCCCCTCTGTGCTAATTTATGACCTGATTGTGCATGACTCAACATGTGCACATGATGTGTCATTCCATTTACTCTGAAACTGAAAGCTTTACTCTTAAAGGAAATATTGCTTACTTCAGATGCAATTTGAACATGTCTCCCTTTCCACGAGTAATCCCTTTTCAAAATGTCTCCTTAAATTATTGACCTGTGCTTTTGCCCATTTGTTTTCATTAAATTGGCTGTAAGGTGTGTTTTGTTTTTTAGTCATAAACTCACATGTTCTTGGAAGCACGTAAAGATGTTTTTTTAAGACTGTCCTTTCAGGCTCTCCATCATCGAACACAGCATCCTGTGACACATATTTCTTGGTGGCTGACATTTCTGTGGTAAACACGTCTGGAGATGCTTTCCACTTGTAAACAAATTATGTCCTCCTCAACAGCAAAATACGTAACACGAGCCAACAGATAACTCCTGTAGCTTACAGGACACTTTTGGGCTTGAGTAACGCTGGTGTACATGCTTAAGATGGAGACATGGAAATGTTTCAAGCCTAACATTAAACAGGCAAGAGACAACTTGTATGTTTTACCTTATCATTATGAAGTAAAACATTACCTCATTTGCATTTATATTGGTTTTCTGCCATTGATGCTGCCACCGGCTGGATTTTTTGCAGAAAAATGACGGCACCAAGGTAGCGTGTCAGCCATTGTGGAACCAAAACAGGAAGAGGCATGGTTTTACCCGGTCGCAATCCTCAGGTTGCAGTGGATCAAATGGAATAACTATGGAAAATATGCTGCAAAAGAAAACTAACCCCGCTGATGAAGTAGGCAAAGAAAGCCTAGAAGGACATTGTTAGAAACAAGTAAAACAAGGGCGAACAGATGAGCATTCCCTCGATGGAAAGCGCTGTGATGTGTCTCAAAATATATACCCCCGTCGATATGCGTTTCCTTACCACCCAAACCTTAAAGGGTTCAAAACCGATATTCTTTCTACGGGTTCAGTAACATAACCTGCCTTCTTACTAATACAACCAGGTGTTTACTCTGCCTTTATCGTAGCAATGAGACCAGAGTTTCTGGGTCTAATTGGAATTCTTATGGTAACTTTTGCTTTGGAGAGTAGCCATGTCGCTATCATGTTGACTTTGCAACCGCAGCACCACCAATAAGACCACTTTGAAACACTAGGGGAGGAAAGTTTGTCTTTTTCCACTTTAAGGCTACAAATAGTCCATTTTACTGCACACTTTTAACGTAACATGCTCACTCTGTCACACAAGAGCCCGTATACATTCTCTGTTCAAAGAGAGCAGGTACTGTTGTGAATACATACTAAAGTGTTCAAATATAGTTCAATATATAATGGAATAGAATCACACTATATTATAATAGACAGTATATGTAATATATTTTTTACCAGCATGCCAATAAATAGCGCTAGCAATCATTTTTCTAAACAAACATGAAATGACTAAATCAGTATTGAGGTCATAAATTTAAAAACATACACTGCTTGATAAGGCCCTGGGCATATCTGCTGCATCAGGGGAAAAGGGGGGAGATTAAGGCTCACTGCCAGCAGCAGCAGTGGTAGGCATCTAGTAGCATAAGAGGACATACAGGCTAATGGATCCTCAGTCTCCCCCGATGATGCAGCCGCAGCAGGTTTTCTCCTCACTGAGCATTGGGAGATGTCAAGGCAGAGTCAACCTACTGGAAAAGCAGAAAAGTCGTTACTTCAATACCAAGACTGTCACTGGTTCTATCATCTCTGGTTTTGTGTCAATAGTTGTCGGAGTGAGACGGTGTCCATGCCCCTGTTCATAAACACGGTCATCAGTATAGTCTGCTCTTGGCTCATATCAGCCTGTGAAAGGAGGTTAAACACAAAAGTCTTTCAGGAGAAAACATCTGAGCCCTGTCACATTCCAACCAGCAGAACATGTCATCAGCAGAGTATACTGAGAGGTCAAGGAAACATAAACATAAAAAGAAAGTAATTACATTTTTAACTGCAAAGGAGGACTTTACTTATGGCTGGCCATTATATAAATAAATGTCCTCCCGCTAAACATCTATAGAACAATTGAACTATGCTGCATGAAAAGTGATGTGCAGAGAAAAAACATAGTCTGTGACTGAGTGGGTGTCCCCATGTACACAGCAAAAACAAATGAGTCGTTAACTTTTTACCCCTTGAAAGAAGAAACACATCTGTTAGTCAGATGAGATAATCCCACTTGTTCCCCGTGAAGGTTCCCTTGTTTTCAGGATTTTGTTAAGAAATTCAATTTGCATGCAGGATTGGAAACAAGAATCTGTAAATGTTGGTTTTGCTTTTTTGTAAAAAAACAAACAAACAAACAAGATCCTATTATTCAAGAGGGGTTGGTTAAAGTTAATTGTTTTTCTAATACAAACAGAGGATTCAGCTCCGTGATGCCAAGTTCCAGTTTAAAAGGAGTCTTTAAATCCAGCTTTTCATAGTTTTAAATTTTTGTAACATGGTCTCAGACATATAGCTTGCTGCTGAAAAAAAAAGACATTGCCTGACTAATTGCTAAAACATTGGAGCTCATCCTCAGTCTTGTACATGGAGTGCGATGTGAGTAATGACAGAGGAGGAGAGTTGAGTTAATTTCCACCTGTCAGCAACTCTTGTTGCTAGTGGATCATTTTTGCGCGGCTAGATGACAGCTGCAGGCCGTTTCTGTCGTACTTGTGATTGCTGCGTGTGTTTATAAAGTCGCTGGAAGACAGTCGATCTAGTTGGGATGCATGAGAAGAAAAAATCACCTGCAGATAGGCCTCTCTCCATCTGAGCTGTATGTGAATTACATGGTCTGTGATTGTTTTTCTTCTTTTGAGTTGATGCTGAGATGAAACTTTTTTCAATTTTCCATCTCAAAACTGTTCTGTTGCATTTTACTTAGCCAAGCTTCATTCAGATTGTCGTCGTTGTGATTATTGACATTGCCATGCTAATTATAGATGTCGCATCAAAGCTAATTCTTTAGCTGGCAACTTAGGAGTTGTGTATTCATGTATTGATTTTGCTTATTGAATTGGGAGACCATCTGACCACTGATAAATACTCTTCCTGCACTGGAGACTAATATTGGGACATTGATAATTGCACATTACAGCTGCAATTATTTTAATTTTTTTTTGTATTTGAAGGGTAATAGTTGTGGCAGAGCTACCTGTAAAGGGTCACAGTGAAGATTCACATACACTCAGTCCCCTTAAAGGTCACAGATGACCTTTCCTGTATTGCCACCAGTAGGATGACATTTTTGGTTTTTAGTTAAATTCGTTGACGACCACTAGATGGATTGGCAGAAAATGTGCCATCTGGCATTTGCTAGATTGCCAGTCTGAGCCTGGTCAGATATATTTAGTCTAGAACGTAATGCATCCCGTACAGCGAAACAGAATGAGTGAATGAAATCAGTTTTAGTGATTGAGAAAAATGTCACACAGCCCAGAATTTTAAAAATTCAGTGTTTGTCTCCATTTCAGGGAGTAATACAGTAAAATAGTGATGCCTTTCATTGGTAGTAAGTCTTAGCATTATATTCAGCAATGGTGCAAGTGAAAGCCAGTGAAGATCACATGTTGAACTCAGTTTATCCACACTTCGAGTAGAAGGAGAGGACTAAATAAAACCTAAAATGAGGTTGCAGGTTGTGGGTATTGATGTTGTCAGTCCAATAATGAGAATGGTAATAAAAGTTAAAACTATAACCATTGGTATCTTTAATTAAGATATTGATTTTTCTCCCCCTTTCCTACCATCCAAAGCGTTTCTAAAAACAAAAATATAAATTACACTTTTTTATACCTCTTTCTCCTCAGGTTTTTGTTTTAAAAATTAAAGTGAGTTATATTGCAGGAAGATCCACTTTGTGTTATTATAGGTAACTTTTCAATAACATTTTAAGACATTATGAAACAAGCTACATGTTATTTGTGTCATATAGAAATGGTCAGTATTCTCTACAGTACTCATAATTTTCTTTTTTACATTTTATGGCTTTTTGACCTCTGCTCTGTTTGACACACACTTCATGATGAAATTGAATGAATTTGATGCAATTATGGCAACCCAGGGTGTCAACATGTAAGAACTCTTTCAGTATTGCACTTTCCCCTGAAACCACATTGAAAAATGAAATTGAAAACAAAAGGAGAGGTCAACAGGCCTGTGTTATCTCTTCAGCTGCTACCCACTCAGTCCTGCGTAGCCCATGGGTCTGACCTGAAGCTGTGTGCTGACCTTTCAGCAAACAAATTCTTGTTTGAGTAGAAATGCTGAAACTGAATCACACACACACACACACACACACAGACAAAGAATTGACAAAGAATACTGTATACACCTTTTGCACTTCAGTTTTGCTTTGTTATGACTTGTGTGTCTGATCTCAGTCCCCTTGTTTCTCTGCACTCAGCACATATTGTATAAGCCATTTTAAAAATGTGTTTTAAAGACTTGTGCAACCTTTTGTAAACAGCTTTGACCCTTGGTATGAACTCACACACATGCTTGCTTTTGACGCATAAGGACTATATTTTCACACTCACAACTGCATTAACGGCAAGTCAAGTTATATAGTTTGCAGTGATAGTTTGGGAATCAGGACATTTGGCAAAATAATGTACGTTTAAGGTTTCTTCTAAATTAGGTTTTTGGGCAAAACCTTCAACCCTCAAAGCAGCAATAATATTCTTATTAACGATAAATCGCATGAGTACTTTGACTACTACTACTTTGTTTTGATTATCAAACCCACAACTTTACTGTTTTAGTTCACAATCACTGCTCTCAGAGTGGTTATCAGCAAAAACGCTCTAAAAACTGCAAAATGACAGACAGTGAACAATAATGGAGCATTAAGCACTTAAAGTGCCAGGGGTTGGTGGAGACCAAAACAGAGCTTTAAAAAAAAAGAGTAAATATTGGACAATAATTAATCAGGTTGCCAGGACACAACTTCTAATGCTAATGTTGCTCCATATCTGTAAAATGTTTAATCGTTTTGCTTACATGATGACAATACCAGTTTTATTAGATAATAATGTCAGTGTCGTGTTTACAGCTTGTTTCTGCTGCCCTCAAGTGGCGAAATAAAAATCAGTCAGTGCAGGTTTAAAGAGTTCTATTTCACATCAAAAGTTTTAGTCCCTTATATAGGCCTATAATCTGCACTCTTCTTCCATTATTCTATTTTTATACATTAAGCCACATCTTAGACAGCCCCCCCACACTTTTATACCTGCTGGCTCTTATATCGCAATTAAAATCTAAATGTGTTCAGATGCATTAAAAGGCCTCTCTGGAGCCGTGGATACATAGAAGTGCCTGCAACCATGTAAATTACTCATCCAAATGAAGAGTCTTGTCAATTACATTCCTGCTGTTTCTCTGTATTTAAGTTCCTTCCTCACTTTCTTTATCCATACAACTGGGACGTGCTCAATAACGGCCAGTGTGAGGGCCTGAATAATGCTACTGTGAAATTCTATATTCACGTCGCTGGAATGAAAAGTTTCTTTCACTACCTCTCCTCCCCTGTTGTCATACACAAAGCAGTGTCAGCAGGAAAGTGTAAGAATCTTATTTTTTTGGATATTCTAGTTGTGTGGATATGGGGGTGTGACTCGAAGGTAAATGAAACACAAATCACTCTAGATTTATGGGCCGGAGATGGCATTGGCACAGCGCGTCAACGGCTCACTGCCGATGTGGCGTGCCCGAAGACGGGAGAGGAAGTTGCAGGAGACTGAAATGTGCTTTGAGTTAATGGGGTACATAGTGCTCGCCCAGCAGCAGAAAGTTCTGCTCAAAAACAAGGAGGACGTGCGAGTTTGGCCTGGAGGCTTACTTTTGATGATGTTGAAAGTTTATTTGCACTCCCTAGTTGGCAATTGGCTGGAAACATGCTGATGAGAAAGTGAAGGCCTTTTCATCTGTGTGCTATAACCATTACCTGAAATGGCTGGTTGTAAATCACAATTTTAGCAGTTAAAGGGGTGGGGGCTGTTTACTCGCTGACAGCAAAGGAAAGCAAGACATTAGAGTGATGATAAATGAGTAGTGTGATTTTTTTGTTTAACAAGTATTCTGTCTGCTTTTTGTTGTTTAAACTTTGAGTTTATTGCAATGACTTAATATTGACTTGAACCAACCAAGCTACAAAATAGTTTTTATTATCATAATGAAATCTCATGGCTTTCTTCTATGGCAGAGTAATAAAAAGAGTTTTCAGGTGAATTGCCTGTAAAAAAACAAACAAACCTGTTGCTTTCCACTTCATGCTCACATGCAATGAGAACTTGTGCTCTTTTGCAGGGAAAATGTCAAATATCCGTGCAGTCAGGAAGAGGCAACAGCTGAATAACTTGGTTGCCATGGTTACAGAGCTAGCCAGGCCGGGATACACCGTTGTGGATTTCTGCAGTGGAACGGTACGTGTGTTCAGCCGTCAGTCCAGCTCTGCATGTATATTTATCAGTGCACCTGACTATGACTGCATTAGACTGCTGCTCCATTACAGCTGAAAGGAACTGCTTCTATCACCTGCTTTTCTTTTCCTCTTTATAAGCCTTTTGTTATTGGTGTACACAGCCAGATGGTTGAGGTAATTACATGAAAATGCACGCTCATGAGCGGTAGCACTGCATGGATGAAGGGTCAGTACTTGGTTGGAAAGGGCAGCACTAATCATAACTCTATTGATGCCCTCTTTGTTATGCGCTCCTATTGTGCATTTCATTCTTTTCTCTTTTGTGCTCTTTCGTAGGGCCATGTAGGAATTGTTCTGGCTCACACACTCCCAGACTGCCAGGTAAAGTGTGTATTTGTGCAGGTGCCTGTGTGCGTGTGTGTGGGATGTCGATTTTTATTTTATTTTTTTGGTCAGACAAAACAAACATTTTGCACATTTGAATTTGACCTCTGGTAACTTTTGACAGGCATATGTCATGACATGAAAGATTAATAGATAATTCAATAGATCCATTGATAAGATGATTATCATCATAATGATCATATTGATTATTATTAATCATGAGACGGACCCCTATAATATTTTATTTGTTGTTAATTTCATTTAAATTAAAGTAAAAATTGTTTATTTTGAGATCTTTGATTAATTCATTCATTTCATGTGTAGTTCTCAGTGTTTTCAACATTGCTTAATGTTGCCATGCAATGAAATACAATATATTATTGCTCATTCCAGGTCATCTGAGAAGGCAGTCAGATGCAGCTGTGTAAGGTTTACTTTTTATTTTTTTATTCAAGGTCATCCTCATAGAGAACAAAGAAGAGTCCTTGGTCAGAGCCCAGAGTCGTAGCGCTGAGCTCGGTCTGAAAAACATTGCTTTCATTCAGGCCAATTTGGACTACTTCACCGGACCATTTCACATTGGGGTGAGCAGAGCAAGTGACACTATACAAAAAAAATATCTCCATTTATTGTGATAATCCATAGATTCTGTAGACAATATGGCAACCATCTCAGCTGACTTAACTATTTAAGACTTTGCCAAGTTTTGTTACAACTAAAAGTAAGCAAATGCTAAATGCTAAAGCTTGTTACTTGTGATGGTAAAAATCAATGAAGTGAAACCATAGCTATAAGCGAAAAATAAAATTCTTGTTTAATGCACGGTTAGTCACAATATTATCTGAACTGTCTGATATGTTTTAATGCTGTTGTAATAATTATTATGGAGCAGCCATAGTGGCACCAATTTCATATCCTTTGTTTCGATTGTACTTGTAATCACAATTTTCAATTTCCACAGTTGATTATTGAAGCAAATCGAATCGCTTGTCCCACTTACACAATAGCCTTCTAACAGACAAATTGAAAAAAAATTTAAAAAAATGTTCTGCCACAGGAAAAATGTAATTAGCAACAACATGTGGTGTGCAAACTCTAAAGATTAGGAGGAAAAATCTCTTTTGTCTATAAAAGACATACAGGGAATGAGACGAATGTAGTCCCCTTGCCATAATGATCACCTTATTGAATTTGAACCCATTGCAAAAGAAGAAAGAAAGTGTGACAGTTCCATGACATTCATTTATTTTTTTTTGTGATGGAACAGCCCCATCAACAGAGTAAATATCCAATTCCATATTGTTATAATAAAAGAAACATGTTGTTTGAACGCATTGCTCTTTAAACAGTTGCCATCATTTGGCTTTTATGACAGGTGTTGTGACTCTAAACTGTTTATCTACTGACCTTTATTTATTACCTTTTTAGCGAAAATGATGATAATAATATTAAGCCAGTAACCCAGTGCTTCTGGTTTCTAATGATGCATGGAAACAACACCTTTGATCAACACTGCATAAACAACGTTTGACTTCCTATTCTGTCACACTCACAACTTTACTGCAACGTGTGCAAACATTGTATTGTTAGTCTTAAAATATTTATGTCTTACGGAGAAGCTCAGCCACACATCATATAGAGAGACATGTTATTCCCTCATCTTTTTCCAGAAGCTGAAAATGCCAACATGCAATTATTTTTGTCAGTGCAGCTAAATGGCCTTTCATTTCCTTAAGTGGAGTTTTTAATCAGAACCCTTTTAGTTAGTAAACTTCAGTCAAGCAGTTCAGTCAAGTGTTTGTCGCTGTCCCCTGTCTGATTATTGGAAAGCTGAAAGGTAGTTTTACCCAGAAAATGAAGAAAGGATCTCTTCAAGGCGGAATATTGGTTGCTTTCAAAAACATGTTGCCAAGAAGTTTATTCTCTTATTCTTTTAAGTCCCTGGAGACATCATTGGCAAGAAAAGTGTAAATGTTTTTTAATAAAAGTGAGGTTGCCAGCCATTTCTAGTGCAGGCAACTTGGCCATTTCACTATTTTCTTCCTTCGTCATGCTTTTTTTTTTTTATAACAATATCAATGCAATTCAATAAGCTTTATTGGCACTTTATATGTACTGCCAAAGCAGAACAACAACTATGAAAAAAAAAACAATGGGGGGGGGGGGTGGCCACAAATAAATTAAAGTATGAGAAACCCTGCAATAACAACATCAGTTAATACAGCAAAATTGATGATGTATTATACAAATGAAACAAAATAACACATGTATAAATACAGACACATTTCACATGTATACATATACAGGGTATATATACATATACTGTATATACACCTATAAATAATAACAACAACAACAACACCAAAATCACAAAAGTAGATGGTTGTGATAAGTAGAACATGGTATAATGTTTTTTAATGTTTGGCCAACTATCCACTGATTTTCTCTTCTTTTTTTGTGGCAGGAAGTGACATATTTATCAGCCAACACTGTGCATTCTTTATAGAAGGTTAATATCTCCCTGCCTGTCAGACTTTGGAATTAGGGGGTAATTTTTTTCAAATTTTGGGAAGAATTCCTCTCTAATATTTGTGTAACACTGACATTTTGTTCTAAAGTGTAATTCTGTTTCTATCGCTCCCTCATCACATTGACAGCACAGTCTGTCCTCTCTGGGCAGCCAAGTCCGCTTGTGTCTGCCCTTCTCTATTGCCAGACTGTGGTCGCTCAGTCTATACATCATCAATGTCTTTCTCAGGGTCTTATCAGTTACTGGGTAATGGTATACTGTGTGTTTAGGGCCAAATATGTTCTAATTTATGTTGTGAAGGTGTAATATCATTCCAAAAAGTGATGTATTCTTCTTTTTCTTTAGTTATAATTTGGTTAAGTCAAATATTTAGAGTGATAAATTGACTGCCCTGAAGCCAGCTGGGGTTTGTGATGTCAGAGGGTGAAATGTCAGTCAGCCTCAGGACCAGTTGGCTGCATCTCTGACTGCAGTTCTGCCTGCTTGTGTTTGTTAAGATTAAACATCCTGCTTTGTAAATGTGTTTAATTCTGAACAGCTAACGGCAACTGCAAAATAAATATTTTAGTAGCTTTCAACCTCTATGCTTAATGGGGCTAAAACAAACTAGAATTTAGCATTGCACACCACTCGCCAACTGCAAGTCGAAACCTTTGCTCTCCTATTTAGAACACCCACCTTCATCTACAGAGTTATTGACTTCGCAAACTAATCATTTCTATCAACTTAAATGTCCCTAACTTAATAATGGGCTTTTTCAATCTGGCTGACGTCACACAAAAGCTCAAAGTCTTTGCTTTTTAAAAAAAAAAATCCTTTTCTTTAGATTCTCTTAATTCCTGTTTCCACACAGGCGACATTTTTGCTCTCCCATAGAATCTTTATCGTCATCACTCTTAATCATTGTCCATATTTATGTGTCTCAGGTCAGTATGTTAAGGAAATACATCTTCCTGCTGTGTGCAATAGCCCAGTTTCCAAAAAGCCAGCTGTTCTAGTAGCCTCACTTAAAGTCTCTCTGGGACAAATAGAAATATATATGTACCTGCTGTAATTAGCAGTAGCTATTGTTCTAGCATTGTCACTCCACTGAGACCCGTTCCACTTGGCAAGAAACAAACAGCAAAGATTTTTTTTTCTTTACAATATGTGGGTGGGTTTTTTTTCTAGCCTAGTTCACACACATGGATTTATGTATGAAACAGGTGCTTAAGTTTGTCCTTTTTCTGCACTGCTTGAGATTCATACCTCTACATTTATGCAGCCTCAGCTGTTGCTTTGGCTTAGCTTCTTCCTGCATGACAGATATTTCTACCTGAAGGGTGATCAGATTGATTTTTATCCTTTTATGTATAATACATGGTCCCATTTTTAGTCATGTTCATTTAATCAGCCTAATTAGGTTGAGGTGTCCCTATTTTTAGACAGTGTCAGCTCTTCCCGTCTGCAGCTGCATGTCCCAGGTCTTAGACTGGTATCAGAACCAGCCTCTACATGCAGTGTATTTAGGATTTATTCTTTCTCCTGTCAGATAACATTGAGCCAACAGACCTCAGCCGCAGGAAAAGATGTGGAGCTTGAAGTTGATTTGGATTTTATTGGATCCAGGGGCTTATATTGCTTCTTCTTATGGGTCAGAAAGTTTGCAGTTGAGAAAACAATCCTTCTATTTAGTTACGCTTAGTTACACACCATAGACTCACACCATGATAATTTGTATTGATGATGGACCAGATTTTTTTTTTCCAATTTTTCCTGATTTGCAAGGTAATATTATATAAAGCATGACATCATACTGAAATCTGGCTGAAAGATTAACAGTTCAACACAGCAAAAAAAGACACCAAAGCACTTAAAAACTGCGCATAAAGGTGTGATGCAACACTTTTTAAAAGCTTTAGTTTATTTCTTTGAAGCTTGCGAAACACTGATGGGGTGTGATGTTGAATAAGAAGAGTATTAGTTAGCTGTACTGCAGGAACTTGTTCTGATTTAGACCCAGATAGGGCAAGAGAGTGATGCTATTACTTGAATAAGAGTGAATAATGAAGCCTCATTATTTCTGTGATGTGATTATTGAGAGAAAGCTACAGATAGAAACAGCTTTTCCTCTCCCCAAAAGACAGAGTAATAAAGAACGCAGCTTTATAAATGGCCTTTGGTCCTTTGGATGTTGCATATTGATTTATGATTTCTTCTTCCAGTGAAATGTCTGTGCAGAGGTGTGCTTAGCAGGGCATGTACAAAATATTGTAATGTCTATGAGATGGATTTTGAAACCAGCCTTGCATATATTTTCACCTTCCATTATTCATTTTTAATTAGTATCTCTTGTAACATATTGGCCTGGGACTTTGTCAATATTGCTTAAACAGACAAAGACAAAAAAAAATAATCTTGGCATTGATAAAGCATCGCTGCTTTCTAAATCAAGAATTGGAAATGCATAATTAGCTATCAAAACATATCAGTGTTTTATTTTTGTTGTGTGCATTTCATCTGGTTTGGTGGCTTTGTGTTTGTGTTCAATCAAGGCTAAAGGTTATAAAATGTAATTAGGATTTACCACAGCATGACTAATGTACAACATTAAGTAGCTGGGCAAGAGTGATGGTGTTACTTTGCTAATTATTTTTTTCTTCTTAAGATATGGGGGATGTAACATCATGCAATCTTTGATAGGCACTCCTCCTCCTATCAGCAGTCTGAGGCATGCTGAATATAAGCTCGGTTTTTCCCTGCGATTAATAAATGCAGGATAGAAAATTAGGTGTCAGATAGATTCAAGGCCATGCAGGTAACTGATGTTAATTCCCCAATTTTCACTGTGTGGTTATTCTTTCATGTGCCAAGTCTCCTTGTAGAACTTCCCTTTTAAGTCAAAGCGCATCTTTCCAAAAGGGAATAAATGTTTCTTTGCCAATGACTAAATACATCAGAGTTCCTTGTGGGACTTTTCACATAGTCGAGAAAAAACAATTCCACACATAGCATGGAGTTACACATATATACCTTTGTTTTCTTTTGTAGTTTGAGCTGAAGCATTGCTGTAGTCATGCAGCTTCCAGGGACAGCTCATGCATCTCTGAGAAATGTTACGCCCCCGACATTTCACTGTCTTTGGAATCTTTGGAGCTGCAGCCAAATCTTGGCACAGCACCGTCCTGACCGCTGCTCTGAACTTCTGCTCTGTAGCATTGCTGTCATGGCAACATGCATTCGACTCAGACTCATGGACGCCAAGTGACAACTTCTTGGAAGACAACAATAGAAGTTTTGAGGTGGCTGCTTGGGGTTAATTTCAGTGGGCCCTATTGTCACATCAGACTGTTGCTAATGCTTTAATTTGGGCCATTAACAAAGAATCTATTTAGCTAAAATATGCTGGAGAGAATAGCATCTATTTTATTTTAGGGAGTCATAATGTTTTTCTCCAGATGGACTGGGTTAAAGACCCAACTGGAGACGAGTAGTATTGGGTTCTTAGTCCCTTGAATTCAATATATAATCACAGCATTACTAATGCAAAGCTAGATATTCATCACCACACACAATTTATCCACTCATTGGGAATCCTGGTGTATTCGTGCCTCCACTCCTAAAGCACTAATACATTTTGTTTGCTTTAACTCGCCGTGTCTGCACCTTTGAGAACCTAGATGTATTTAATAGCAGCAGCAGCCATTCTGAAATAATAAATGGGATTGAGTGCATGCTTTGAAGTGCTCTCCATTGTTTTATTGACGGACAAAGAAGGTTTTCAAGAAAGCATGGATTTTATTGGTGAAAGAAACGAGGCTTGTATTTGTTTTCTTGTCTGTTTCACCCCAGGTTGCCCTCCATGCATGTGGCGTTGCAACAGACATGGTGATGGAGCACTGCATCCAGGCAGGGGCTGCCTTCGTCATCAGTCCTTGTTGCTACGGCTTCATCCAGAACGCAATCAAGTTCACCTTCCCCAAGAGGTTTGCACCTGCTCACCTTGGCCCAATGTCACCTCTCAGGGGTTCTGCTTTCTTAAATGTTGTTTCTGACCTTGTTTTCTTGTTAGACACCAGCGAGCATAGGTGCTCCTCTTCTCTTACATTCTCTTATTACATTTTTTGAATCAGGATTTTTTTTTTTTCTGTTTCTCTTTTGGGGCTCTCGCTCTCGCACTCATTGTCACTTTCTCTCACGCATACATACACACAATCTGTATCTCTTGTAAATGTTTTGTTTGTTTTTTTCACTGCATGTCTCTTATCATCACCGCTGACAGTATGAGGCAGCAGTGTCACATCACCTTCACAACAGGGTCCGCCCCTCCCCTCTCAATCTCTCTGCAACAGAGAGCAGGGTTCTCTATGTGAAGGCTGTCTTGGATATTAAAGAGTTGCAGGAAAATCCAGTTGGGGGGAATGTTGCTGTTGTTAGAATTATCATATTTAGTGTTACAGAGAAATTAAAACTTAGCTAAGCTACTGTATGTAAGCTAAAATATGATGCTGTTTCAGTAGAGGTGGAAGAAAAAAACAACAGCGGAGAAGGAAAAGCGAGAGGCTTTAATTTAGTTTTGATGACCTGTTGCTATAGCAGTCTGTTGACTAATGGCACTGCAATGCCTTAAGAATCATAACATGATTGTATGCCACGAAAACCACTTTCTGAAAGCTTTAAAACAAAATGCTGTTGTGTGGGATTATTGCTGTGGCAACTGAGAGACTGTGATCACTGGAGATACCCATTGTAATTGTTGTGTAATTGTTGAAAATTATAGTTATAATTTTGACATTAAAACTGATTGGACCAAGTCGGTTCTAGTTTTTTCCAGTCTGGGATAAAATCGTAAAGCGTGTTGGTTTTTTCTTTCTTGTTTAGTGACTGCCCATTATTCGCTTTATGGCTATTTTGACTATGACCAAGGATATCACAAAAATGAATATCACAAAAGTTTTTTTAAGAAGCTTTACATAGTAAATGTACAGTTTCCAGATGTAGGTTTTGTAGGATTCATTAAACTTAAAGGTGCCCTTTAGGTTTTTTGACCAGTAGCAGTATTGGCCTCTGCTGGTGGAACCACAATAACATAATGTTTTCATGAGGCACACCACATTCAGCAGCAGTAATGCCAGTAGGGAGTCGTTGTAAGCGTGACAGGGAAAGAGGACTTACATTCGGGTTTCAGTATGCAATATGTTGGCCAAACAGTAGTAACATAACACCAGTCATAAAGGCATACTATTTAGAATCAGCATACGATGGTAAAAAAAAAAAGAAAAAAGTGCCACCAGTGCTGTGGAATTGTGCACATTCAAAGGATGCCGTCACTCAAGTACCCACATACTAATACACATAATGAGATTAGTTTTCTGTTCACTAATCGAATCTTAATTTAGATGCTGCTGCATTCACAATCGTATTATGGAATCAGAGGCACTTGGTTTAAAAGTTATAGTTTTACATGTCTGGACCAGAGTGCAATGACCCAGTGAAAGGTTAAATGAAAGATTCATACAATTGTTCAGCATAGAGTGGCACACAGAATCAGCATATCATGGTGAACAGTGAAAAATGTCTATTTTTCTTTTTTCTTTTTTTTTTTGGCCAAGGTATAACTGACCCTAAAATTGTGCCTTGGGGAGGACAGTTTGTGGAGAGTATAAATATTTAGGAGTTTTCTCAGACTTATTCTTTTTCTGACTATTGCAATTTAACACTTCGCCCCTCTTGTCTCCCCATGAAATATTAAAGGATGACAAAAGAAAAGACCTTTCTACTGTAATGGACAACAAGAAGCTATCTTTCTGTCAGGCAGTCGGGCAGTATACGTGAGGGGCCTATACGCACCTGACTGTGTCAATCTTCATCTTCCTACTTTTAGTGTTTCCCCCTCAGGTCATGTTTCAGGTACTCGTGTATATTCTGCAGGTGTAGACATTCCAGGCAGTTCACAGGTTTTTATGAGCTGTGAAACTAAACTGCCTATTTCATTAAGCCTCTAACAGTTAAGAGTTAAACTTAAGACTTCTCTCCATGTGACCTGACTGGCCCCAACCCCCTGACCTTCTTCATGTTGATTTTTAATTAGCTTCAGTGGTCATCTGTTAAGGTTTAACCATCACAAACAAACTGTTCCCATGCCATAGCAAAACACTGTTTTTAAGTCCTTTTTTTCTCGTTGAGAAAGTGGTTTATTTTAGAGACAATGCATGTTGCTTGTGTTTTGTTGAGCCTTAGATTTGGTTAGACATGTATTTCCCTAATCTCTGCTCTAGACCTGAGCAAGTAAACATATAAGTGTAATAATATGTTTTGCTCCGACATCTACACTTTAACACCAAACTATCTCCTGTTTCTTCTGTGTTACAGCAAAAGGTTCCAAGAGACTCTGACTTATAAGGTATGCATTAAATCCCTCTATTCCATTTATTATTCTTTTGCACTCAGGCAAAAATATCAAGTGCAGAATACTGAATTAGAGCTCACTTTTTACAAGGATTGTTTTCCATATTGAGTTCACTCTTTGCATATCGAAAGACGTCTTTGTGGGTCATGACTTACTTTAAAACATCATGTTCATTAGAGTCTTGCATATTCTGTTACAGAACAAAGTTTTTTCCTCACTAATTGCTTCTTAGTTAAGATGCTGCTGCATCAACAGATGTATAATAGAATCAGAGGCATTTTGTTTTACAGTAATACTTGTACATTTCTGGACAAGAGTGCAGTGACCCAGTGAAAGTGCTTTTTTAATACCGCTATTAAATACACCCAGCAAACAGTGATTAAGACAAACATTCAGACAAATGAGAAACAAATTGTGAAGCAGACACAAACTTGGATTGAGTTGCACTAGCTATTTCTTAATCCATTTCTAGGTTTGTTCATAAAGTCTTCTTCAAGTTCTTAGTAACTACTAGCTAGTTTTAAACTATTTGCTTTTTTTTTTTTTTTTTTTTTTTAAATTTTAAAATCATTTTAAACATTAGAAATTGTAAA
>JBBPCS010036483.1:0-21300 GCA_037974645.1 Hollardia meadi
CACACACACACACACACACACACACACACACACACACACACACACACACACACACACACACACACACACACATCTCCGGACTGGCATCATGCAGTGGGTGAGGGTGTTGATTGGTGCCTGTCTTCAACTAAAGCACAAAAGCCAGTTTTGTGTCTTGCTGTGATAGAGGAAGCTGGAGCATGTTCCTCATTGATAACACTGTATGCTGTAATGGAATCATTCATGGTGGATTTGATGCACAAATGTTTCACCAGCTGTTATTATTGTCACATTGCAATGTATCATAATGATCCCATTATGAGCAAATCACATCAGTTTTGTCTAAAAGTCTGATATTGTCTTTTAACATATGTTTGCTGTATTCAAAGGACAGGCCAAAGCCTTATTAAGCTCTGGCAATCACACTATTGATACTCTGCAGTGCCTGGTTACCACAGTAGCAAATAGACCAGGACATTTACCGATTTGGTTATGTTGATACTACATGTACAGCAGGGTTGGGCCGATGTTAAAACAAACAAACAAACAAACAATTCTAACTTGTGACATATTAATCCAAATGCCGGGCTGGTAGTAGTGGAAGCCCATGAAGGAGAGTGTACTAGGACGAATTTGAATAGTAAAAAAAAAAAAAGAAAAAAGAATACTAATCGAGTCCTGTAGTGAGAGAAACACTGAACATGGGTTTTGATCGACATTTGCTGCTGTCACAAGAGTAGCATAGCTCCTTTTGGGGGATGGGGGAGTGTGGTAGAGCGAGAGAGAGAGAGTGCTGCGAGTGGCAGAAAGTGGGTACAATAGAGCGGAGCTAAAGGGAAAAGTGTTGGTAGAAAGTATAATGTAATTAGCACTTAATGCACAGTGCAGGTCGGTAAATAATGCTTCACCAAATTAAATTTCTGTGGGTTGTTTTACAATGGCTGTAATAAGTGAAGGGGTTAGCACAAAGAAAGAATTGACTTCTGACCAGTAAGAAAACATCATTTCCAACAATTCTAGACTACAGAGAAAAACAAGAGGCTAACACTAGCTAGCTAACTTAACGCTGCGTTATCAGATGGGTAACAACCATGAATGTATCATAGAACAGGATACGGTGAGAGCGCTCAGTCTTGCTTCCAATTTTTCCCAGTGGTCACTCGCGGTATTGCAGCTAAAAAGTCCCCTGCGGCCCAAAACATTTTCCCCATAGACCACCATTGTAAAAGACATCTGTAAAACTATCTATGGAGATTTTATATTTGTCAAACTTTCCTCGTCTCCAGTCTCCTCCTCAAGCACAGTAGCCTTCAGTGTTGATAGGCTATTGCTCGTGATGTAGCCTATAACCAATCAGATAGAGCTGTGGGTGGGACTTGTGAGACTACAAGGTGGTTTAATACAGATGTATTAAAAGACCTTCTACAATACTTATTATTAAAATAAATAGATAAAATGAATAATAAATACATTTAGAGTACAGTACATCTACTGTATGGTGGAGAATACAGAAGGAGCACAAAGTAGCACATTTTTAAAATTAATTTATCCCTAAGGCTCGTTTCTTTTTTGCTGATCCGACATGATCAGATACCATCCGAATTGTGAGTTTTGTGATCTGTTGCAAGTCTACCCTCTAGTGAATGGAGCATATAAGAAACACATACTGATAGTTGTATTGGCACATAACCCTGTGTACATAGAAAATATAATAGGCTAATTTTAAAAATAAAAAATGTAAATGTAATTCAAATATTAAAAATGATACATGAATTTTTTATTGACAGCACTAGAATACACAGGCAACACAATCCATCAGGATAACTGTGGCACAGCGTGTTTTTATGCCTCCACCACAGTGTCAGCCGTGGCTGGAGGCATTATATTTTCAGGTTGTCCGTCTGTCCATCCCATTCTTGTGAACATGATATCTCAGGAATGCTTTGAGGGAATTTCTTCAAATTTGGCACAAATGTTCACCTGGACCCAAGGATGAACTGATAAAATGTTGGTGGTCGGAGGTCAAAGGTCAAGGTTGATGTAACCTGTTAAACTAATTGTTAGTCATAACTCAAGAATTCATATGCCAATTATGACAAAATTTTAGATAAATGTCTAATAAGATACCTGCCTGTAAATGCCTCTATTTGATTTAACACCTGACTTGCCTGGTTTAATGCCTGCAGACCTGTGGTGGTGGTTTTGACTAGTCTGTTATGCTAGCTGTATTGCTCCAACCCCCTGCCTACGTGGTTTAAGTGGCAATCCATCAATCTGAGGCTTTAAGAAGAACCTTTACCTCCTTGCCTGCCACTTTCACCCAGATTCACATTCCTGTTTTAGTGTCTTATCAGCACTTCCTAAAATCTGCACTCCGCACCAAAGGAGAGACATTGAATCAATTACTGGAGGCATGCATGAATTCACACAATCTATAAAAGAGCCATGTATTAACAATGGTTCAGATGGAGACGCATGTGCCTTTCATTTTATTGCTGTATCTGCTTTTCCTATGACCAGTGATTCACTAATTGTCAGCTTCCAGGGCTGACTTTAGGTTTATGCTGTATTTTGACAGATGCTAATTGGGGTGTAAGAAAATATTGATAAACTTGAGTACTGCAATATTATGTTTGGTGATACCGTTTCGATTCTCAGAAACCCTATCGATTTTAATTGATTGTTTACATGCAAAGATTTGTGGCTGTGGTTCATTTTCAATCCATTTCTTCATATTTTGAGGTATGTCAACCAGGCATGTTTGAGCAGCTCAGGGTTTGGTTAAAATAACACACATGGAAATGAATTAAATTAACTTCTATAATCCAAGTCATAAATGTCAACATATTATCGGGGTTTCCTGTAATCACCAGCCCTGCTTTGCTCCTTAATAAGTATTAAGTTAAATGCTGATAGCGTGGTGAAACATTAAAGGTGCAATGCACTCTGACATTAACGGCATTTACTTTTATTGAGAATAACTTACTTTAATGAGATGTAGTACAACTACATTGTGGTTAAATCCATTTTGGTTGTTAAAATACATGTTAAGTACAATCGTAGTCCATTATCCATTATCTTCCGCTTATCCGGGTACCGGGTCGCGGTGGCAGCAGGCTAAACAGGGTATTCCAGACGTCTACAATAGTAGTGATAATTCATATTCATGTTTAAAGTGGAATGTATTAAAATGCTGTATAAATACAGTAAAAAAGGGACATGTTACAAATAAAAAGTGATTTAAAAAATAAATATATATATATGCTAAAATATCAACTCTTTATCATGGCAATTCATGAAAAATGGTTAATCTGTTATTGTTAAAATGCTAAACGTTGTTGTGATGCATGGAAATTCAAGTATATAGTAATTGGTTATACATCGTAAGATATACGAAATAAAGAAAAGAAGTTAATGAGTTCTTATGTTAGAAACAGAACAGGATAACTTGTGCAACTGTATAACATAACTTGTGTAACCCTGCACTATTTGTGCACGTTGTTTGGGGGTTTTTTAACTACCAGATAGACTTTGAAGGATTAAATGATGGCGAGTGGTGAGCACAGTCCAGTGACTGTGGACTGTTCAACTCCCCTTGTGGGTCATTCAAGACATACTGCTTGGTAGATGTTAGTGGTAGATGTTAGTGTCTCTATGAATATCATTGTTTAGGACTAGAGTTGCTACATTACCTTTTGATTAAAGGACAAATATTAATTACAGGTATTTGATGGGATGCAGTCTCCAACCTTGTGTATTAATATAATGACCTCCAAACCCTTACGTTCTGCTGTGCTACCCTAGGAATACACTACTTTCTGGATTGGCAGTAAACTTTAGAATGTGGTATAAATCGTGAGGTGCTGAATCATCCAATGTGGACATAAGTTTTATCAGTCATGGCGGACAGTTTTGACATATTTTTGGCAACAGATCTGTAGATATCCCGCCATGAGACTTAATCAGCCAAACTCGTATGGCTGAGTCCAGCCAGTACAGATTTTCTGATTAGCATCGCTGCTTTTGCCACAGAGCTCATGCTAATCAGAGCAATTAGGTAACGGCACACATCTTAATTAATGCGGCTGGGGCCAACAGTGAACCTCATTTTGAAATGCGGTACAATGACAGTGATTGTCAATTAGAGACGTGGTATCAGGGACGTGCAATGCCACAGATCCCTCCCGCTAATTCACAGCCTGATTTGCATGATCCATTTAGGAAGCATTTATGGAAATGGGGAAATAGCTGTTTTCAGTGATGAGGAGGCAAGTGGGAAAGATGGTTATAGGTAGATTTTTCTTCTTGCAGCTTGTTTATAACCGCTATAATTTGTGCAGATGGATTCTCGGTGTGAACCAGCAAGGATTGAAATAATTAAGTGAAATAAGGGAAAATGCCATTTAGATTGAAATGTTTTGTAACAGGCAAGGCATGGTGTTGCAAGTGTTATGCTCAGCTTTTCCTCTGTTAATTATGAGCCATATTAGTTTATATAGTAGCTTTTGTGCTAATGAGAAGCTGTTAACCCACAAACAGAAAGTGGGTCAGTTTGGATCAAACATTTCAATGTTCTCATTCTTGAAAACACCACATCCTGTCGGCTACTGTCTGGTCATTTAAAGGTTAACATGAGGTAACTTGTGGTACCATTTGGTCCATAGAGATAAGATGTGTTAAACTGTTAGTAAAATAAATTTGTTACAATGAGTCATAATTAGGGATAAAGCAATGATTTACAAGTAGACTTTAAACTTAGCGATTTGTAAAATATTTCTAAACTATCTGAGTCCAAATAAATTACTTTAATTGGATCAGTGGAACAGGAAACAAACTACTTAAAATTTGTGTAAAGGTTTCTCTCTGCTTTATTTAAAGTACAAAGCTGCCAGGTTGCTGGAGAGATAAGTATATTTATCTTCCTTCCATGTGCAGCCTTAACAGTCTTTTTCTACTCTCCATTGAAACTTTGAACACTTCCCTCTGAATAAAATTGTATGTAGCTAACTGCGTCAAAAACTGCGTCTCCCTGTGGCTCTCCCTGAAGCTTTTTTAAGAGGTCAAAGCTGATACCATGTGCAAGAAAGTAGGCTGTAATTACGAGGGAGAAGATGTAAGAACCCTGGCACTTCCCTCATGTCAATCCATGCCTTTCATTTTTTCCCCCCAAACCACTCTGTTGATCTAATTTACTCTTTTAATATACTTATCTCTCGTCTTTTCTCCAACATCATTGGCTCTATGTTCTTGTTAAACCCCACTGCCATTATGTTTTCAGACTCTTCTTTGCGGCTCCATTCAGTTACAAGTTTTACTGAGATGAACTGAGCCAGGGTTCACTGATTGCCGCATATCCTGAGGCTATTTCAGGTCTCACCATGTTAACAGCAGCAATTGAAATGTAGACTCTGAGTCTCAGTGCAACTATATGGCCAAGGATACAACCACAAAACCAGCTTTTCTGTTGTCAGCAGATCTTGCTTGTGCCACACTGCCAAATCCACTGTTTGTTTTCAATAGTATCTGTCTAAGATGCCAGGCTTGTGTCTGATGATACCTAAACGCTCTGCCAAAATTGCACCCCTCAAATACGGATGCGGATTGGTGAGAATGTTGATGTTCCTGGTTTGGCATCTCTCTCTTGACAGTCTGACTCGAAGGAAGTTTAATCCTCAAGAACCTTTATGAATTCTAGGAAGTTAAAATTGGCATTGATCAGTACTGAAATTAACTTCCAGCCTAAAGATAGAGTCAAAATCTGGTTTTGATTGAGTTTTTGGCTGCAGAGACAGATACTGAGCCTGTGAGCTATCTGCTGTACTTTACTCTTGCAGACCAGAGCTGTGTAATGTTTAAATGGCATGGTTGATAGTAACATTTTATTTCTTATGAAAAACCTGACATTGTATTAAATCCACTGTTATACAACCCAATAGCAAAGTGTGAAGTTGTAGACCTAGTAATGAAAATATACTGCGGCCAAATACAACTAAAACTTAATTATATTTCTGTGTTTGCTTTATGTCTTGCCATACTGTCAGGAGCAACGTATTTTGATAATCCTTCCTGGACAATGGGGATAAGAGAAAAAAAAGATATCAACAACATATGCCTACAGTGTAATCTCCCTAATTTGCCTTTCTCAGTGTATTCTCAGTAATATATTTGAGCCTTTGTCTGTGGCTTTAGATGCATACAGTATACAATTGTACTTCTTGGATGGATGGTCAAAATATGTCATGGGGAAAATCATGTACTGTTTTAAGAATGGCTTATACAGCTGTATGCATTTAGATGCAAATTTAAATTGACAAAAAGTATTCTGTGCAAGAGCTGGTGCATGCACCAAACCCAATTTACAATAGTATGAGCTCACATTCAGTGAGAAATCTCAATGTGATAGCTTATAGTGAATTTCTACTCCTGGTTTTCACAGCGTGTTTGTTTTTATATATATATATATATATATATATATATATATATATATATATATATATATACAGTAAGGTTATTTCAGTATTATGTGTGAACAATAAGAGATCCACATCTGATGGTATTGAAGATACAGAAGCTTTAAAAAAAACCAAAACATCAGATGTTCAACCCTTGGCTGTGTTATTACAAATTTGTTGGCGTGTTTTCTGTGACTTTTTCTGTACCAGCATTGTGAGTGCAGGTTGTAAATTTCAAAAGAGGAAATAATACCATTTTGTGGGCCTAGGGACTTATATTTAATATGTGATATTGCAGCCCGTTCTCATGCCCAGCTCATCAGATATCAACGTTTTGTCATGGCCCTTCATGTCCCATCCACATAGTAGGAAAGCCATCTGCGCCAGTATCAGACAACTTGATCAGATGACTTGGCGTGTCATACTTTTCAAACCCAGAAAGTGCAAACAGAGGGGGAGGTCGGGTTGAGTGGAGGGTCACGCACATGACTTTCTCCCAGGAGACTGGAATTTGCGTTCCGTTTGAACCCAAGCATCACCAGTCATTTCCAAAAAACTAACCATGTGGGGGTTTTTTTGCCTAAACTTAACCAAACGTCACAGATATTTTGTGCCTAAACTTAAGCAAAGTAAACGTGCGAGCCTTGCGCACGTTGGCTAGAGACGCTAAGGGTAAGGCTTAATGTGTCAGCCACAGTCGCCATAGCGCGCCAGCCAGCGGCGCCAAAGGGTACATGACAAAACTTCGATATGTGACGAGCTGGGATGAGAACGGGTTGGATATAAGTATCATGTTTTTATGCCAGTATTAAAGTAAAAATAAAGTTAAAATTCTGGTATCGTGACAACCTTAGTATACCGTGTAATATACAGTATAACTAATATCAAATTAACCAGCAATACGAATAAGAAGCTATACAGATAAATTCTGAAAGTTTTCACATTGCTGAGTTCACATTTACTTTGCTATATCTGGATGTTTGATAAAATCTGTTTAGTTTTCTGTAACACATTTAGACATGAGCAACACAAATACACAAACACACACCTAGTTACATCAGAGCTGATGTGTGAAGAGAAGCACCTCTGATTGCAATGATTTTTGCATATTTGATGCCATAATAAAGCTGTAACAGCACACTGCTCAGTTACGCAATTGGTGTTAATGCAGGTTTTTCTCATGCCGTTTTTCACTGTAGGTGTTATAAATGCTTTCCATGGTGCCTGCAATATTGAAGACCCCTTTGATTTAAGTTGGAAATACAAGTAGATATGGGGGTTTTTTTTTCAGGATTTTCCAATGAATTTGCTGAAGGGAAAACCACCTTGCCTTCAGGCGTTCATGTATTTTTCATTTTCAGAATGGCTTCTCTGGGCCTTTGTGTTAAGAGGGCTGAAATTTTAGCTGCAAGTAATATGAAAGTATGAAATGAAGACATATTGTGACTGTTATATTAAAAAAATAACCATGGTACGACATACACTGTGTGTCCAAACTTGATGTTTCTCTAAAGTGCTGAGCTTAGACACACCTCTACATCTCTGTCATCCTTGCACCTTCCAAAGTAGTTGGCAGTTTTATTTTGCCATCGACATCCCACCTGGTCAGCACTTTTGCTTACAAGATGAATATTTCTCTGACTTGGGGATTTCAAGGACGCAAGAAAGAAGAATAATGACAGGTAAGATGAGAAGGATAAAGAGCTGAAGCTTGAAGCTTACAATGAGATGTTGGGTGGGGGGGTTTAAAGAGGCAAGACAAGGGAGTAGAAAGGGACTGAGAAACAAATGAGAACAGAGAGATGGCAAGAGAAAGTGCATTTTAGTGACTGAGCTCTGGGAAAGGTGAGACCAAATGGTGTGACTTAGAGGGCAAATAAAGCTTTTTACAAGCATTTTGTCATGTGTGGTGTCCAGGGCAAGGGGATCCAGAAAGCTCTTAGGGAGCAGGGTGACAAGTTGAGCTGTAATACAACAGCTGTCACATGTCACCTTGAGAGGACAGCCAGTGTCAGAAAAAATGGTGACACCTTGCTGATGTTCCTGTGAAGTGGCCTGAAAAGACCACCCTGGACTTGTGAAATGCTGCAGTAATTCCATCTCTTTAAATAAAAAAATCAATAGAGTAGTTTCTGGGAATATAAATTAGACGGTTAAGAAGGTGAAAACTGAATTTAACAAAATGGCAAAAACAGAAAAGAATCTGGAGCTATAATACAAAGTTGGGTAAATTTACTTAATTGGAGTAAAATGGCATGCATTTACGGTATATAGTGCTTTTTTGGTCATCTTGACCACTCAAGTGTGAAGTCAAATAGAATATAAAAGCAGCCAACATTAAAATCCTACCCCACACGGGGTAACAACACCTCGGTAGATGTGATGTTTTAGTTTTAGTTGGGACCCGAAAGCCATGACATTAGAAATACAAAAACCAGCAAATAATTGTTGAAACAATAAATTGGACTCATGTTTAATAAAAGTTCAAATGAATCGTACCTTCTAAAACATGGTATGCACACACCCACATCATAAAATAATCATGCTAAGAATGAACCAACACTCATGGACAAAACCTAAATGCCATTCAGATTCAGTGACCCTCTCTCCTTCTATTACATAGCCATTCCTCAGCTGCATTACATGGTGCAAAGAACACATGTTCCCAGAAAGCTACATGAATACATTCTGACCTGTAACTATACATGTACTACACACACACACACACACACACTGTTTAATGGTATTGTTTTAGCTTATAAATGTGGTGCTAGATGTCACAACAATTACAGTAGCAGCAACCAGTCAGTTTCTATTTTATATTTGTGCATGCAGACAGCCCCGTCCACTTGGGGGACGGTATCAGTTGGCGCTTAAAGGCTCCTGGGCCGAAATGCTCAGCCATCCATACAATGCATCAGAAACAAAGAGACAGCTGAACACACCCGATATCTTTTCCTCTGTGTTCCCCGTCTGGGAATCTCAAAAGCACCTGTGCTTCACTGCTTCAATACTGTAGCATCTAGTCATCCATCTGAGAGAAGGATTGAATATACTTGACATAGAAAAAGCAAAATGTGTCTAAAATAACACAACAGCTTGTATAAGCTTTTACTCTTAATTATATTGAGTGTGGTTCATCTTGTCTCATTGCCTCTTAGATTTCCTACTTTACCTCAACAGTGTTTTCTGTACCATCCAAACCATGTTTGAAGGTTGCCCCTTGATTCCACCGGGCATGTCTCGATAACGTGGAACGTGGTTTTGTTCCATCCTCCACATGGCTTCATATCCCACCATTAGCATTTCAAGGGTGGAGTTCATGCCTTCCTGACTTGTTTGTCTGTTTAAAAGGTGTGAACTTTGAATTCCCTGTATGAATCGCATAATAAATGGAGATGACTTCCCTTTGTCATACATTTTGCTTATATCATTATGTTGGGATACGCTTGCTTGGAAAAGCTTTATAGACTTGAAGTGTTGGGCACTCTTTCTGTTTTTTGGCATTGTGAATTACATCTAATGCAATTTAAGAGAAAATGCATAGTAAAAGCCCAAATAAGCCCGGTAAATGAGATTTTTTAATTTAAGATAGAAATTTAAGTTTCTATCCACTGATATCCTCAGTGTTTCGTAATGGTGAGACACTGTAAGACAAAACACACTGGTACTGACACTTTAAACAGAAATTAATGCCCTTGCTTTTGTCATATTTTATGTATGTTTAGCTTTTACTTTGCCACACACTTGTCAAAATTAGAATATTTGGTACATAAAGTACAGTATGTTAATGTCCACCTGTAAAACAAACATACTGATAACATGAATAGACTTTTATAGACCAAGACACTTCATCTGTAAAAATGTGCAATCCATGACCTACAGTAAACCTGTCAACACAAATGTGCTTTTCATATTTAAACAATAGTGCACAATAATTTTTCTGCACATTGATAAATTCTGCTTCACTCACTCAGTGTCACCATGGGCATAGTTATGTTTAATCTAATCGTATGTTGCAACATGCAATCAGCACATCACCATCATGACAAAAACGTGCTGCTTCTCCATGACTTAGTCTTTTTTTTGTCTCTTCCCCAACCCGTCATAAGTAACACATCAGCAAGGCTTGTGTATCTGTTATACACTCATGGCCTAGATATTATCCTTATATCTATATTTACTCTTAATTATATCAAGCACACACACCCATATGCGCACAAACACAGAGCACTAGTTGGAGCCTGAAGATATTGCAGTTGCCAGCAACTGTTAAGGTCAAATAAGCAGAATCCACTTGGATGCAACTGCTTCAACTGCTCTTATCTGGTAACATACAGTAACATGAGCAAGTAACAGCGATTACTCCAACCACTCCAGTTCACTCCAACAATTACTAACAAGCCATGCTTGCTTTGTATTGACCCACTGTACTGTAATCGCATTGACTTCCAGTACTAGCTCTGAATACGAGCCACCCGATTCGGGATGTGCTTTCATCTGAGAAGGTTGTTTATGTTGGTGATGTCACTCTCAATTGAGCTGCCTTTTCCTTTGCAATTATCTATGGCTGTGGCCTTTGTTTCTGTGTTTAATCCGTCTGTTGCTTTCCGTCGGGCCCTTATGGGAGCAAATGAATGGATTGCGGGTTTTAATTAGAATACAACAGACCTTGGATTAGGTCAGCTGCCATTAGTTTCCTCCTCTCTTTCTGTCACTCTTTATAACTGCTGTAAAGCACAGACACTAACAGGCAGGCCCTTTTTTTTGTCAGTTCGTATAATTGGATCATCTGGAAGAGAAGAGCAATTTGCCATATTTATACTTCCTGAGGTCTGGAGTTTATTCACTTCTAATTATTATGAATTTCTAATCACCCTGTGTTTACTTTTGCTGATGTCAGAAGATCCTTTTGGTTTAAATACTTAAAAACTGAAGACCAATTGTAAATTCAGATTTAAAACCATGCATTGTTTTTGTATTTTAACATATGTTTTGAATAGGTCTCATGGGCCAGAGGTTCATGAAACTCACCCTCTTCACTTAGGGCCATAAATAAAAAACATAAATCTCCAAGACTGCACATAATAGTTATTACTGGGTTTTCCAGAGGCAAATTATTTTTGGGTTGTGAATGCAGAAAATTACACTGAACTCTGGTTGCCAAAGCGAGCTCAGTTTGGTCAACAAAAGTTTCTTGGGCAGGCAGGCAGGCAGGCAGGCAGTGTTCTGATTCATTTTGACAACCTGATAGTGATTTATAGAACGTCTGTTGAAAGCATGAGCATGGTTGTGGTCATTTGAATGTTTATCCTCATCTGAACCGAGATCAGTGGTTGTTGGGGCTATGTATTGGCAAAAACCTGGCATGTACCGCAATACAGGGCTTATGGTTCAATATATTGTGATATATTGCGAAACTGTAAGTAAGGCGATATATTGTTTCTTAGGCCTGTATTTACACTAGCAATATCTGCTTACCACTTCCTGTCTCACACAACGTTATGTTGGAGTGAAAGACTCAAATGGCTTAACATAGATTACAAAACTGCTATCTAGTGATCAGGAATTCAAACACCAAATGAACCACTGCTATATATCTTGGCATGTAAACTATGGATTAAAAACTCAATAGTGTTTTTGAGAATTGATACAGTATCACAAAACATAATCAAGTGGATCAATATTTTCTTACACCCCTAGTGGTTACATATATGATAAAGCATTAATAACATAATTTAAACTGTAGCTAAATTGCAGTCAGCATTAAGAATACCAATGAGTTAGAAGGCCACTTTTTTACTTATTGATTTTTTTTTAAATCAATAATTAATAGATAAATAGAGCAGGGAGGCACACAAAGAAAACATTCACACTCTCTGTTGTCCCATCCGTTTACCCTCCATTTCAGTGTGCTGTCACTTTAATGACTGAATTTCCTTGAGGACTCCCACTAAGATTTTTTTAAATTATTATTTTGCTTGAAGCCCACCCATCATCAAGTGTTTTGTTCATGTGTTGATGAGGGCTTTTATTCAACCTCCCTAATTTTCTACCAAGTTTTTATGAATTTCTGAAAGTTTTCTGAAAGGAAAACTTTGATTCTGTTCAAAAACTTCTCCATTGCTTCCCGGAAAGTAAAAGTTGCTTTGCAACTTTGAACTCTAAGCGACAATGCTGAGACTCAGACTGACATGTTTGACGTTGTTTACTTGTTTGGGGTCAGGGTCGTGGGCAAGCCCCTCCACTCACATCCTAAAAACATTACCCTGATAACCCCTTCTCCTGACCCCCTCTTGTCCAAAGCTTTTAGTGTCTTTTCCTCACAAACACATATCTGTTAACGGTTATTAGTGTGTAAAAACTACCAGGATCATGGCCGCATTTGAGCACAAGACAGATGTTCAAGTTGAAAAGTTCAGCTGAAATAAATCTAAAGACACAGCTTTCAACAACAGTTGTTATTTAACGGATCTACAGCAGAGCCTAACTTTATGTTGGAGTCTGGGAAGGAGCCAAACAATAACCAGAGAAAATCTGCTCCACTCCATGTAACCATGGCATATAACCTTGCCAAAAATGGACTGGGGATGCTATCCTAACAACAATATGGATTCTATGTTTATAAGTCTTGTGTGGATTGTTGTAGAGTGAGTTATATTTGACCACAAGCCAACTAGTGTCTCATTGTTACGTTTCTGTTTTTTTGCCTACTCTGTGTTTACAGGCCAGTCACACAGTCCATTTAATTCACTTTGGATTATGTAAAAGTGAAAGCAGTTGAAGTCAAAATCTGCTATCTGAAGTTCAGAAGTTGTAAGGCCATGTCAGAATAAATGAACCAATTGACATGTTCATTTTAAAATTAATGTTGGATGTCTGTTCTTGGTTTTTTTCTCATCTTAACATCCTCTTTATTAAATAAAGTGCGTTTGTAAAGACAGAAGTGTGCAAGGATTTTAAGAGTGAGTGAACGCTCACTGCCCCCAATTAACCCCAAGTTTAGGCGAGTGCTGTTATTTTGTTGTGTTTTGTGTTTCAGATTTCATCCCTTTTAAGCCATGAATGGCTCTGTTTTCCATTTGGAGTCAAAACAGTGAATGGCCGTGTAAAGACCCCTCTCCATTCTTATCTTGAAGCTAAATAAACACAGTGAGAGCATTTAGAAAGTTTGTGCTGGTTGGGGGGTGGGTTGACTTTGTTTTCACTGGCTACAGAGACATAGATTTTTAGGCCACTGTATGTCGGTCTATTAGTCCTTCAGGGCTTAAGCAGTCTTGGCAAGTCCAAGTTAAGTCTTGGCATCATCTGCCGACTCATTACCCGGTCAAAGGTACTCCCTGCAGGGTTTGTTCCCTCTTTTTGCCTTATATACTATGTTTTTTGGATTCCATGCCCCTGTGCATCCACATGTCCATTACATGCATGCATATACAGGACACACAAGGATATAACATCAGAGTAAACACCTGATCATATATAAAAACCAAGGTATTCCATCAAGAGTCAAATACAAACAAAATGACATTTTCATTCTGAATGACAGTTAGGGTTTTACATTTTGTAAGCCAGAATTCTTAAATCACGTATAGCTGTATTTTATCCAACAGGATAGTAAAAACTGTACTTATGACACCTTTGCATCTTGAAAGAGAGAAGGCCATTTCATACTGACTAATAAAAGTGGACAATTCTTTCCTTGAGTCCCAAAGTTTGAAGGATTCTGTGGGGGTTCTGAGGAAAGGCTGAACAATGAAGCCAGTCAAAAGAAAAAAGTTAACCACGAGTAAAATAAATGCACGGACATGTTACTTTAAGAAATGAGCAGTGACAAAGCCAATGGTACAAGAGAGGTTGTGATGCTTTAAAGGCTGAAAAACATTCATTTTTATAATATCCACAGTTGTTTTATTTGATTTATTCTTTGTTCCATCCCTCTGTCACTTTCTGAGAAAGTTAAGTGAGGTTACATTTGTTGACTGTATGAGAAGTAAGATGCACCAAATATGTGGCCTGTTATTATGAGTGACAGAGATATTAAATACAGGACGAGGATTGGAACCCAGTTTACAGTCAGGCTGACTCTGAGGATGTCACTGGCTGTCAGTAGTGATTGACTTTTCCCATTGGGATGGAGACTGACACTCCTAATGATCTGTCCTAGAGAGAATGCATCAAATTAACTAGACAGTCGTGGTGGTCGTGGTGGCAACAATTACATAATATGCACCCATGCATGAATGGTTAAATTTGATGTAATAAATCATGCATACTTCGTGTGTTTGTTTGTATGTGCATGTTTAAATGTCTCCAGCCATTTGTTCTCCCCTGGGCCCTGGTTTATTTACTCCAAGACTCAAATGCAACATGGCTAGGCATTCTATTAAGTTTGCCTGGACGACTCTCCCACACACACACCACTTGGCAGTCATCAGCTCTTTGCTGCTCCTGACTCAAAGTATTGAATCAAGCTTACATAGGCTGTGGCCAACTCAAGCAACATCTCATATATAGCCCACAGACTGTATGGTTTGTTTTATTTTTATGTATTTTCATTACAAACACGGGGCTATATTCATTTCATGCACTGTCATGATGCATAAAAATATCGTTAGATGATCTTATTGTAATAACATACTTGTTTAAATGCATACATACTATATGTTTAATTGATTTAGTACTATGACATGTACTATCATGGAGTCTATCCACGGGCATGCAGGCTCATATATTTTAGCTTTGTCCAATGTCACTTGGCTGGGGCCCTGTTTATAACCAGTGTCCCACACACAGCAGTGTTTATGCTAAGATCCAGGAAGGCAGTTGGGTGGCTTCGGGCAGAGTACACAGAAATCAGATGGGCAACTTTCCTCTGCCACCTCGGCCCTCAACTACTGAGACCCATGATGCACTTGCAATTATTCTGTCTAGAGTCTGGTTTACTAGACTTTACTTTACTTTTTTGTAATTGGTCACCATACTTCCAGAACCAACAAATGTAAACAAATAAATGTCAAAATAGGATAAAATCACCAAAAGATTTATATGGAAAAAAAAAACAAATGTTGAAAAGCAAATCCTCTTTCTCTATTTCTCTCACCTCATTCTCCCTTTCTTGCTTTACCCCATTTTTTTATATATATACACACACACACACACACACACACACACACACACACACACACACACACATACAGAGGAAGGCTGCTGAGCCTCTTAGAGCACCAGCAGCTGTAATGGTGTGATAAGTAGCAAAAAATCCAAGGCCGGGGTTTATATTTCAGGCATGGTCAGAATCCCAGTGCAGTAAAGGTTTACGCACCGCAATGGTACATGGCTTCTGAGAACCCATGTTTATCGTTATACAGACCATTTCATGGCCCCAAATGAAGACCACACAAACTGAAATCTCCTGTGCAGCTGCTTTATCACAGGACATCTGGTTAAGAGAAAGGAAAGTGGAGAGAGAACGGTAGATTTGAGAGAGGAAGGGAGAATCTTTTCTGACAAAATGTCCCCACTGCAAGGCCACTTTCCATTTCCACCATGGTGACAGTGATCTATGTCTCCTAGTGGGCAGTATAATTTTTTTCTCCCTGTCTTTTAATCTCAGACTATATAGATAGAGAGCACATCTGTTAAAGGAACAAAGAGGAGACCCCCCAGTAGTGTTTTATCAAGGTCTCTCACTGAGTCAAATTCTTTTATAGTGAATTCAAAAGAAAAATGCAGACTGGAGGTTTCAAGTAAAGTTAAATAATGCATGTTGTATGTATGTATGACATAGATCATAACATGCTGTACCATTTTATGGTCCACGAACACGTTAGTCCACTAACAATAATGCGTTACAAACACAGCTTCTGCTTGTGTGTCGTGCTGGCTTTGATAAGAAATAGAGTTGTGCTGTATAATCTGCTCTGCAGCCTTGTGTCGAACAGTGGTGTATGTTTTATTAAACTGTAAACCTCAAAATTTTGATAAAAGCCAAATGTACTGAATTGAATGTAAATGGGGAAATTTGGTAATCATCAAAGTTCTGTCTATTTTTACTGTCTAGCACAATAAAACAAACTCACTGTGCTTTTTCTGCTTTTTTTCTGCAACCTTTCAGGGCTGTTACTATCTATTATTATATCATGACTTTGATATCCCTTTGAAGATGTAATTAGGATGCAGATTAAACACCTGCAACTTTGTGGGATTTAATCAAAAGTGTCAGTTTATTACAGAACATAAAAATGGCGGGTATAACTTTGTAGTGAGTGCCGTTTGTAATACTTTGTGGCAACAAACGGCTGACATTCTGCAAAATGTAATATTTTATGTCACTTTTATGTGGCCTTTGCTAAACTCATGTAATAAATGCCACTTTTCATAATATGCCATATAGGCAGCAGCATATCAACCACTCATAGAAGATTGTGTCTTACATTAATGGTTAAGCATCAGTGTCATGATGCATCACTCTCCCACCCTCTGGTCTCTCACTTTTTCAGGCCCATTATGTGTCAGGATATCTGTAATTACACAAATATTTCACCAGACACATACATGCATACCCACCTACTGACTCCCACACACACACACACACACACACACACACACACACACACACACACACACACACACACACGGAAATAGACACGCACAAACATATTTCAACCTTTCCTGTCTCTATCTCTGGCCTTAATGTTCCTTCAATTACCGCCAATTACCGCTCTCACCGCCGGTGGATGGGAAAAAGATTAACTAAACTGAAATACCAAAGTCGTCGGGCTGCTTATTGAACGTAACACTCTTCTGTCCCAGCATGCTGCCACTGTATTGATTTTCAAAAGGCGACGCTGCTGATCCATGAAGGCAACATGGTGGCATATATTAGAGCTATTTGAGCCAATTAGAGTGATGTATGTCTCGGCAGCCGGTGGTGGCGTACTCTGCGACACACTCGGATGGAGACGCGTTCCGTCATTTTTCAGAGTAATTATAAAAACATCACATGCCGTGACAGGCGGGGGTGGGGTGAGTGTGTAACCCCTGGCACACTGTGATACTGCCTCAGAAGTGCAAACACACGCACGAACACCAAGAGGGGGAGACAACAAGCAGTAAACACAATTTAATGTTGATTTATGGTACAGATTTTGCCTTAATACCGAACATCATTTGTCTTCATTTAGACGTCTTATTTACAAATTACAGATTATTTACCTGGAAATATTTAGGGATGGGAACATCTCCGCAGCCTGCTGAGGTAGAGCATCAAACCTTACATCTGTAGGGGGCTCTCTGGGCCAACTGGGTCACTTGGAGGTGTGGTGGTGTTAAAGCAGAGACTAAAAGGAGCTTAACTCAGGCAGCCAAGCTTGGTGGACCTATTTCAGAGAGGATGGATGAGGTGTGTGTGTGTGTGTGTGTGTGTGTGTGTGTGTGTGTGTGTGTGTGTGTGTGTGTGTGTGTGTGTGTGTGTGTTACACTTACATCCTATTTTTCTCTTCAGTGCTCCCTTGGACATGATTGTTTGTGCCCACTTAAATCCTGCCCTACAGAGTCCCACACAGATAAACAGCAAGCTGGTGCTACATCGCTGTGTTTATGTGCTTATGTGTGGTGGCGGTGGGGTGTATGAGTGTGTGTGTCTGTGTGTATAACGTGAAACCGAGTACAATATGTGCCACCTGACTACATGTCTTCTCTCCAAATTTCAGCTTGACTGAGGCACCCTGTGGAGGGAAACGCAACATGACAAACCACCTCCCATTCAGTAGACAACACCTGCTGTATACAGTACTTGCTTTCATGGAGAAGACCAAAACCATCACACATTTTCTACACGGTTAACATGAAAGGTACAGTAAGGGTGTGTCTGTGTGTGTGTGTGTGTGTGTGTGTGTGTGTGTGTTAATGCAAATGCATGCAAGGGTGAGCGCCTGTGCACAGCAGTGTCCCTGCTGGATGAAGTGACAACAGAGAGAACAAGAGAAGCCAAAAAAAGGGCTGATTTGGACCATTTGGGGTGTGTGTGGGAGGGGTTACCTGTCCGTAGAACTGTTGCTCTGTTTTCTCATCTCACAGGTGTACATGAGCTGATAGAGTGGGGGTGCACTGTCTAAAGTGTTTGCACTGTCGGCTTGCTGCTGCTGCATGACACAGCCGATGAGAGAGGTGGGGTGGCCAGAGAGAGACGGAGACGAATTATAAAGAGCTGCAGTCAAAATCCTATAAATCCATTTTGATTGAAAAAGTAAAAACTTAGTTGCTGTGTGTATTCATTTGTCTGTAATACAGTGTGTACTTGTGCACCAGGCAGTCAGTAAGATGACATACAGCAGTTATCTACATCTACAAACTGACTGTTCTCTCTTCTTTACCCCAAGTTAGCACTAACACTGTAGTACTTGAAACAGACATGTACTACCTCTGTGTATCTTGTAACACCACTCTGCAGGTGCCCAGGCCTACTGGAAGTTGGTAGTGCAATAACAAACCTTTCCACCCACAACTAGAGCCAAAAATGTCTTATGGAACTTAACCAGACCAACTGCAGAAAAAAATCGTACATAAAAGATTCCAAAAAGTTTTGAGTAATTCAAGAATGACGGAGGAAAGTGCTTTGTGACAAGTCACAGTTCCCATGATACCTTTGTCGACATGAGGTTTTATTGCTGCGTAGTGCTGGGCTACAGGAATAGTGTAAACAGAATGACCTTTATAGCATTAGACTTGCTGTGTCTGCCTGTGTGTGTGAGAGACACACATACAAATACAATGGAACAGAAGCAGGCTCCTGGGATGACTGGTGGCTCTGTGTTTTCTCTGAATGACAAATTAAATCAGAGTGGTGTCCTCTTCTCTAATAGAGTAGGTCTGTCCTGTTTTATCGGGTTACCACTGTACTATCTGCCTCTGCTTGGCTGTCTGCGGGGATCAGGACTATTTAGTAGCACTGTCCTGAGCTAGTTCAGATCATACTGCTTGATATTAAAAGTCACATATTAGGGGGGAATGGCTGACATGATCTTTTTATGCCTCCACACCAGCAATAGTAGTGGTCGCAGGCATTATGTTTTCAGGTTGTCCGTCTGTCTGTCTCATTCTCGTGAACCTGATATCACAGGAACGGAAGGAAACTGGAAGGAAACTGGAAGGAATTAAATTTTGGCACAAACGTGCACTTGAACTCAAGGAGGAACTGATTTGGATTGGTGGCAAGGTCATTGTGAACTCACAAAAGATGTTTTTAGCAATAACTCAATAATTCATGTGCTAATCATGAAAAGAAAAAATCACACAGTGATGACACTTTATATCCAAAAGGTCAACTTCACTATGACATCATAATGTTCTGCAAAACACTTTTCTGGCCATTATTCAGCACCATACCTCAAGAACAGAAGGGGAGATTGTGACCATATTTCACATTCGGTCAGATACTGAATTGGTGACACTAATGTTGGGTGCCCACCTTGTCACATGTGTGTGAAACATCCATGATTAGAATGTGTAGCTTCTTTGCAGCAACATCCATATTCAGCCCGTTCTCATGCCCAGCTCGTCAGATATTGATGTTTTGTCACGTCCCTTCTCGTCCCATCCAGACGCACAAGGTACCCTTTGGTGTCAGGCAAAGACGCACAAGGGTTTGATGTACCAGCATGTAAAGCCAATGTAAATGACGTAGTGCCAACATACTTTCTAAAAAAAGTGCAACAAGGGGTGGAGGTCAGGGTTGAGTGGAGGGTCACACACCCGTTTGAAACCAAGCATCAGTCATTTCCTTAACCTAACCAAGTAGGTTTTGTGCCTAAACTTAACCCAATGTCACAGATCATTGCCTAAAACTAACCACGTGATTTTTGTGCCTAAACCTAACCAAAATAACCTAGACCTTGTGCATCAGGATAAGACACACGGGGCGCGAGCCTTTGCATGCCGGCTAGAGACGCTAAAGGGAAGGCTTAGTGTGTCAGCCACAGATGCCAAAGGGCCCCTTGTGTGTCAGGGAAGGCTTAGCACATCGGGCGGCAATGCCAAAGGGTACCATGCAGGTCTGGATAAAGTATGTTGTGTATCGTTTTCATGCTTTTGTTCCACACTGGGCTTTATCCAATGGAAGGTGTACTTCAGTGTTCAAGCAATTGTAGGAAAGTATGTAAATTGTAGTCCAGTGCAGGGTTTACACTAGACCTTTTTTTTGACGGCCAATATGGCCATTAATATTCCGGAATTCTGGCCATATAGAACAACTACCAGACATATGTTTTAAATAGCCTAAATAGCTGTTTTAAACAGCAATAAAACATAAACGCTATGATCCAACAGATGTATTTTATTGAAAGAAGTCAGCAGAATTAACTCTTCACAAACTTTGCGAACTGAGCATATAGGCTACAACAATAAAATAAATCAAATAGCCTTGCTATTGTTAATAAAATAAAGACATCAGCCTACATTAAATGCACGTCTCTTTCATTCCAAGCCCGTCAAATGAAATAACTTGAACAGTTAAAAAAACAATAGGCTGGTCAGTCCTAATTCTGCGTCTATCAAGTCCCTGTTCATTTGCGGCGCGGCTTCATTGAGTGGAAGTGCTCCACTGCTCGTGCAAAGTTGAAGCCATCCAACCCCTCGGCACAACTTGCAATTCGCATCAACCTTGTGACCTTTTCCTCAGTGAGGCGGCTTGTCAGGGCTGTTTTTATCCTGTTCTGGAGCGAGAATCCACGCTCTGCAGAGAGAGAGAGCGCTCCGTTTGTTTATTCCCAGTAGCGTAACTAAAACAACACGTCATTATCCAAAATGTATTTTTAACTTTTACTTAATGTTCTTCTTCTACAATAATTAAATTGTTTAAATGTGTTAATTA
>JBBPCS010036518.1:0-21294 GCA_037974645.1 Hollardia meadi
ACACACACACACACACACACACACACACACACACACACACACACACACACACACACACACACACAAACAAACCACATGAACAACTTAAAGTCCAGTTGCCCTAAAGCCCCATCCCTATGGACACAGAACAAATCTTTTCCCTTTTGTGTTGCTCTACAAGTAGAGGAAGGCCCAATTCCTGTTGCCTCTCTATTTTTTAAGCCCCATCTACTCCCCCCACACACACATTCACACACCTACCAGCACCGCCACCCAACCCAGGCTCAATTAAGACTGCGGGTCCAAGGGTGTGAATTATTTAGCGATGAATTATTAATAAATAATAACAAAGGGGCTCGGGGGAGACGCGGCCCGGTCAATTAGGAGAGAAGGGAAAAGTGAAGGCAAGCAGCAGGGGGGGTTGGAGACAGGGGATCTGATCTGATCTGCGCCTCATCATTATCGCCGGCTGTCAGACACAATTACCTCAGCTCTGCGCTCTCCGGCACTTCAAACAACAGCCGGTCCCTCTGACTCCAACAGCCCTCCTCTTTCTACTGCTGCACACACACACGCACGCACGCACGCACACAAGATCCTCTATCATGACACCTCAAACATACAGCAACATCCAGCAGCTCAGGTCAATAGTTCAAGGTATAGTTCCAATAAAAAGTAAAAAAACAAAACAAAACAGAAAACATTACAACATTACAACAACATAAACCAACATTGAATAAATGTGGCTTTTTTAAACTCTAATTTTGACTATCAACAGAAAAAATTAATTTAAAGCACAAAGTGATCTGAATTCATTACAAACGATTATCAAGCTATTTGGATGTCACATAATTAGTTAAATTGAGATCAATTGTGTGCATTCAAGGGTTTCAATTGATTGACACATAAATGCAAATAAATATCTAGAAGGTCTGGAAACTTTTGGTGAGTGAGTACTGTTACAGCACAACCTACGCCATGAAGACAAAGGGGGATGAATAAATTAAACTACAGTGAACAATAGGAACAACACTTGTTGACATCCATAACTAGCAGTTACACTGACTTTAAACAAGCTGTAAAAAGTGGATGGGGACTATCCAAACACCACAGAAGAAGTCCTGTAATGTTACAGAGGCATTTTATACATTAACTGTAAACACACAACCGACTGAGTGACATAGGTACAGAAAGCTCTAGTGGAAGTATAGGCACATGTGAAGATCATACACTAGTTTTTCAGATTTTTCTCTTTGCATGTCTTTCTGTCTAATTAACTCAAATGGATTTGACTTGCTACAGTTCATCTATAATTTTCCACAGGCCTTTGATATTCGGTCTGCAGATATTAAAAATTCAGGGTTAAACTTTTCTCCAAGTGTGCGTGCCTCTGTGCGCGGAACGGTCTCTCAACACGGGTTTAGATTTGATGTGATATGCAGACTGCAGAAAACTTTTGTAAAAATTTGAGTCATTTCTTTTTAATACTATCTTACTATCTTTAATAGCATATGGAATTAATCAGCTGATTTGAAACTGTCCATGCTCCTGAAGATGCAATATATTATGACAATAAGCAGTGCGTGTGTGTGTGTAATGTCAGTAAAACCATTCTGTTTCACACAGACATGTACTCAGCTGATTGGGTATTTCAGACATTTTTTTTTACATAACTTGAGTTGAAAATATTTAGAATATCTGACTGTGTGACACCACAAGATGGTGCTAAATATCCACACAGCATACGCCGTAAAGATGCTGCTTTTTAATGCTTTCCATTCATTTAAAGAGAAAGACCTCGATAAGTTATGCTTACATGTACATTTTTGCAATAAATAGTGAATCTTTAAGGTCAGTACGACAACAGTAGATTAGTTTTTTATTCATAGTGCACTACAGTTTTGTAATGCTAGTTCAAGTGCACAAGGTGGCAGCGTTCGTCTATTGAACAAGAAGCCACCAAAAGATGGTGTTAAACTCACCAATCAATCTGTTTGTTTGAGCATGCTGTTTTGTCTATCAATCACAGGAACCAAGTCGCTGAGCAGGTTCTCCCCAAGTTCGTATTACTGCTCGTACAGAGCCGTCCAACCTGCAATATAGGCCAGTGGGACAAATAATATCTTCATCAATATAACCAATTTTGAATTAAAAATTGAGCAAGAAGAAAAAAACACATGAACATCTACAGCAAAACCGTGGTGATTTAATTTAGATTTAAAGAGTTATAGAATTACTGCACGCATCCCTTGCTATTTTGTCATTATAGTTCAGTTTCCCTGAATGGGCTAAAGCACACCAGCCAACTCATTAGAAAAAAAAATGTGGCGCACTTCCCATAAATAACATTGTTCAGCAGGAGAGATTAATTCACTGTTCGTGAACTCGTGGCCGAGATGAGAGCATAAATCAAGCAGCCGATGACGGATAATGGCTGACAAGAAAAAAAGAACAATAACTGGGCAGATGAATTTGTCTGCAATTTTATTATAGTCTGTATCAAGGAAAGCTTGCATGTAACGGACTCTGATTGACATTGATAATGCACTGCTGTTTAATGATTCACCAACTTTATTGTGTACACCAGTAAGTAAGGCGGTATTTAATTCTACAGTTTCTCTGTAAAAATGTTGAGCAATTGTATCTTTAAAAAAAAAAGGTAAGTTTGCAAAGGAAGCAACCTCCTTGCCAAAAGCATATTGATTGCATCCAGCGGTTCTGTCATCCACCTCCATCTTCTCTCAGGGAGTATTGATGACTTTCACCAGTCTGAAAGGATTCAGTCCACAATAAGGGATGGAAGGAAAGTAAGTCTGACAAATAAGAAACTGCTTTTATGAACCCTCTCCTTTATGTAATATGTTTTAGTGATAGAGGTATTTGTTTTAGCCTGTTAGGTTCAGAGAGAGAAGAAATGAGTCAATTTGCATCCTCTCATTGTGTTATAACTAAGAATAAAACTAATAATTCAGAATCTTAGAGAGGCTTGCTGAAAAGTGTACCTGTCTTTTGATGTATTTGCACTTTAACATGTCTTTTAACTTTAATCTGGTATTTAGTTAAATTTCGTATCACTAAATGTTTGACTGAGAAATAGGTGAAACTGCCTGTTTATTTGTGCTTGTGAAATTTGTGCGACAGGCAGAAAAAAGGAAGCATTTTCAATTTCTTTCTTTGATTTTAAATTGTTTAAGCATCAATATTCGAGCATTTTATAAGCTATGCATTTGGCAAGCTGAGCCTGGTTAATAAGATTCATAAAGACAACATGATAACTTATTGTCTTTTTACCTATACTGACCTTCAAACCAAACAAAACTATACAACAGCATTATATACACTCTTGAAAAATGTCTCACTTTAGTTTCTACACATTATCATGTCTACTTTGAGAAAAGTTATGTAGCTTTTCTTTATACAAAGAATATACTGCAATAAGATCTTGTTTTGTAAGATATGCAAACTTTACAAACACCATAGCAAGATGTCTACAAATAGAAGTGATAAGTGCTGATAAACAGTATATTCCGAAACGTTCAGTTACTGTTGATGTGTGAAGCAGCCATCTTGGATTTTGACGGCCCAATAGTATTTGGATCATAGAATCTGATTAGTCACAGACATTAATATAATATTTAGCCCTGAATACAACAGCGCTGTTCAACATTGCTCCCAATTTTGCCCATAAAACTTCCCTTGAGCCGAGAAAAGCAATTTCAAAATCTCTGACGTCAGCACATTGTAAAGTCTGTAGAGAGGCGAGGTCCCTCCACTTCCGGTGGATCACCATGGTACCTTATTTCAGAAAACATACAGTATATACAGACAAATGATTTTTTTACCTGTTTGAATTGTGCCATGAATTACACAATAGATTGACACAATTTGTCAATTTAAAAGATAATTGTGCCACTCAAGAAAGTTTGTCATAAAACTGTTGAAGTATAAAACTGAAAATTCATAGTTAGAAAGACTACATAGCCAACAGTCTTGTAAGTGACGCTGTCTCGGTTAACACTCACCGAATCCCATAAGCAAAACCTGGTCGAGCCAGTCCGCATGCTAACTAGCTAACGAAACCAACTAACTCTCCTTTCACATAGCTGCAGCAGTTAACATGGCCAGACATGTGGTGATTTTCACCTCTTTTAATACTTTCTTTGCCAAGCAGCCATGTTGCTGTTGGTCACTTATATTGTGTGATGTAGTTCGTCGTTTTACACAAAACTAAATGGTTCTTTCCTATCTTTACAACAAACTGCAACTTTCTTGACTTGCAAAATTATGTTTTAAATTGACAAACATCATATGTGTAATTCACACAATTCAAAAAGGGTTTTAAAAAAAATCATTTGTCTCTTGCCATTAACTACCATTCATATTTTTTCTGAAATAAGGTCTGATGGGGAATACCGAAAGGGGCAGGACTGCACCTCTATACAGGCTGAGAGGAAACTCATGGACGGGGCCAGAGGGAGAAACACTACTATACATTCATTGGGCCGCATAACCAGGAACTAAACCTGGAAGCTACATAGATGTATAAATAAGACTGGATGCCAGACGCAAAGATGGTGCCTATTCAGTCCAATGAGAACTGCTCATCTGATGCATATGCCAAAACGTTTTCTAGCTTCCAGGATTACTTCCTGAGTATGCGTCCCACTGAATATGTGCAGTAGTGTTTCTCCCACTGGCATCGCCCGCAAGTTCCCACTTGGCCCAAAGACTTTACATTGTGATGACATCAGAGATTTTTAAATTGCTTTTCACGGCTCGAGGAAAGTTTTACAAATATAAAACCTCCATGGATCAAAAATCATAAAAGTCATAATTGACCTTGTTTGCAGTTTAAGGTCTGCTTTCAACAGTATAACAGACACCTCTTTTATAATGGTGGTCCATGGGAAAAATGCTTTTTGGGCCCATAGACAAAGAAGTGGACGTAGCTTCCGGGTCCGAAAAATGAAGCCAATGCGGAAGTGCCTAAAACCTGAATTCTTTCCAATGACCAGCAGGGGGAGACACGTGTGTTTGCAAAAAGAAGTCCGATTGTATGAAAGTCTATGACAAAATGACCCTACTTCACACTTGATTTACTACCCCAGTAAACATTTTCCTAATGAGTTTATGGTCTCAATTGCTAGTTTGAAGTCTTCTTCAATACAGCATGAAGTTCATTTTGTAAATTATGGTCCCATTATGGAGTAAAATAGACGATAAAGCAGGGTATGCTTTAGGGTGTGGCTACCTTGTGATTGACAGGTTGCAACCTGTCAATGCTAGGATGATCCACCTCTCGCTCCTCCTCGGCTCCGCCCTCTCGTCCAAATATGGTCACTTCTGTTTGCAAAAAATCAAGATGGCACCGGCAAAATTGCCAAACTCGAGGCTTCAAAAAGGCAGTCCATAAACCAATGGGTGACGTCACGGATGCTATGTCCACTTCTTTTATACAGTCTATGTTTGGGCCACAGGGTGATTTTCCGTTGCAATACCGCAGGTGGCCATTGGACGAAATTGGAAACAAGGCTGAGCGGCGCTGTCATATCCAGGTCTAAATAATACATTCATGGGGTGCAAGCAATTGTATCTATATCGAGTTCTATTGTACATCTATGATCACAGAAAAACACCAGTATGCAAAATTCAAGATGGCGGAAATATTTTCTCATTTAAGTGTTGCTCAGCGCTTCCACGGATGGCTGGGAGCTGTAGTGCAACAGTCAATGTTAATGCTAACTGCTAACAAAATTTGTTTGTTCATTTATTTTACTGTGTGTTAACATTACAACATAATTCTCATCTTTATCCATTTAACGGTAGGTTTAATGCACAAGATGGCAAAACTACCTATCATGAAGGCTAATTCGGAATGAGGAGAAATCATTGGTAGATAGGTGGGCACGTTTGCAACAGGTCTGAGGCTTTTGAGTCCAGGACGACCTCTAAATGGCCATCGAGCCTCATTTTGTTAGCTACCAGTCTGGTGCATTGTGTATTAGCACTTTATGGTTGATGGCACTTTATTCACATAACACGCACACAAGCTGCTGATTCACCGACTAAAACACACTTAGCCTAACTAACCACTGTGTTCATGGGGTTTGATGTCAACTCACGTTCAGTTGCTCCAGCTTCCTGCTGGTTGGTTCATGCAAAATAGACAAGCGAGTGGGGAAAAAAAGGAGAGGACTTGTAGGGGGAAAAAAAGGGGGCAAAAGGAAGTGCAGTCCCGACCGTGCATGATGTAGGAGGAAATGGTATGCAGCTTGGGCAGGGCTGTGCCTGTCCCGTAGCTATCAACTCATCTGTTGTCATTTCCACCAACAACAGCTTGTTTTGAACCGGAACACTGCACACCGAGGAACATATTGTGGAAGTATTTCTACACGGTAATTGTTATGCCTCAACAGCAGAGCTAACACGGCTAACGGCTGACGATGGCTTCGGTGCGGATGTTTGGCAAAGTTACTGCGAGACTTTTGGGAAGTGTTCAGCCTCTTCACGGCAGTCTCAAAACTACTCGTCCGGTTAAATTACTTCACCAGGTAATTTAATCCATTAGCTAATCAATTTAATTTAATTCACAGCGGCTTTGCTAACGGTAACAACTAAGTCTGCGGGGATGTTTTAGTAGTTGAATTGATTTCCTGATTTTTGAACGCAAAAAATTTTGTACGTTGGTACTGTGAATAGCTAACTTCTGTCTTTTGTGAGCGCTGTTCAAAAGGGGATTTCTTTTTAGGGGTGAAACATTACATCAAGTTTCTTAACCTGTCTAAAATCAGATGTTGATGCTTTTCAGTCTTTCGAGGTGCTTGGATATGATACATTTTCCCACATTCCCTCCGATGAAAGTTATTATGACTGGAAAAGCACATCTTTCTCCCTCCCTCTGTCTGTCTGTCACTGTCTGCTTTCTATTGCCGTGTGCAGTCATTTTCATTCAGGACTAACCAACATCAAATGAATTATTCACGTACATTACCTAGCTCTGCGGGGGGTTAGATGGTCTAAATGTCTACATGACATGTCTGAAAATTACTGTACATCATCACTACAGCGATGCTCATTGAAGCAACCAGAAGAGCTTGTTCTGGCACCCATTTTGGCTATATTGCTATATTCTGCAGCCTACAGTATGTTCAGCATAGAGGTATTTTGCATCCTCATGTGCTTGTCTGCAACAGTCAAAGAAGCAGGATGCAAAGATGCAAAAAAAAAAAAAACCTACTGCAAAGATGCAGTAAATGTCTGTCTGCACAAATCATTAAATGCATACATATGTGAATGTAGTGCAGGTGAGAAATGCTACATAAAGCAAAATCGCTTCATCGGAGCATCACCAAGAGGTTTTTGTGTTGTGGCAGTTAATATTTTTTTTATTATCCATTATCCATGGCAAGAAACTGCAGAGGTCAGGTAAAGTCGTGAGCAAGCAGATCCCTTATGGATGCTTCATATCTCTGCCGGTGCAGGAAGAACAGAGCATGCTACATTGCTAAACCCCACACTCTGTGAATATTGACATACAGTTTCTAACAGGAAAATAAAAAACAGATTTTTTTTCCCCTGTTAGATGGACAAGCTGTCATGAGTCACTCCTGCATGCCAGAATGACTAAGCTGAGCTCTATTTTTAGACTGGACCATATATACAATATGGAGCTGCAGTTTTCCTCATTTTAAATGATGTACTGTAGGAAGAATGTTTCTACAGAAAATTGCATTTAGACCTCTAAGGGTAAAAACACAGCCATTATTTTGAAGACGGAACTCATTTTTCTCATTTATGACCAGTACATGCCAAACAAGTTTCACCAAAATATGGTTAAGGTCATTGCTTAAGTGTTGTGCTTGTGTCTTCTTTGATGTCCTAAAGATAGAACAGAAGCAGCACTGTGTTTATCCTGCTTAAAATACTTGCAACAAGGGTCCTTGCAATTACATGTTCAGCGTCTTTAACCCCTAGGCCACCAGGATGCCCCGATTCAAAAGATCCATTTTAGGTAGAATATCAAACGGCCAGATTCAGTGCTTTGTAATTTCCTGATCCAGGTACAAAAGTATTACCTCAGCCAAGGAGGTTATGTTTTCAGTCCAATTTGTTTGTATGTTAGCCCCTTTGTCGGTGTGTCAGCAGGATTACAGGAAAAACTACTCTCCCATTTTTCATATCAGCATTAGGAACCCATTGAATTGTGGAGCGAATCCAAATCACAGGGCAGATACACAAATTATTTAACAGCAGCTATAAACAGTAATACGAAGTGCGAACAGACATTAATTGACTATCGAGCTGTGTTGGCAGTCGTCAGCGTGTGCTAATTTAATAATTGTAAAATGAACCATTATCGACTTGGGGTGCACAGGAGATCTCTAACAACACTCAGACATCTGCTCATCTTTGTATTGCCTTCAGCAAAAGTTTGCTACTGGGAAAATGTTATCAAGGCAGACACTTTCACATTTATGAGAGAAGCTTTATGGAGTTTGGCTTTTATGTCAGTAAGTGATGGTGCTGTTAGATAATTTCTTTTCTTCAGTCAATACTGGAAGGCTATACAAGTGAACATAAAACGATAGAGCTTGAAATGCTACTAAGCAGAACAGGAGTACTGAGAGGAACTCTTCACTGACCTGCGGCACACTCGGTGCAAATAAGCGATGCTGAGTTTGTTTTGCAAAAGAGGATCAATGTCAGATCAATATCAGTTTCATCTCTGTGTCCAGTATTTTAAAGGCTCAGGAGGCTAAACAGAATGAAGACTGGGGAAACTACTAGTATAGCTCCATCAGAAGTGGTGTATTCAACAATATTTCCTAAAATGGAATTACATTTTTAGGAGCAGTTATAATTTGGGCCTATTTACTGCAAATCGCTGAGCACAGTGACTGCACACATGGTAATAAAAGTCCTGTTTTCATAGTGGGTTGCAATGTTTGTGCAGAATTGTCAACTCTGCTCTGGACAAAACCCCTGTGACACATGGATGTGTTGTGACTGCTCAGCTTGCTGACAAGACATAACATGTGAAACGGTCAACTCTGGAGCTGTTGATTGGCATATTTTTTCCAGTGGTGGTGGTGGCAGTAACTCTGTTCCTTATGGTGTGACGATACTGCACATGACAACAAACACATGAAAACAAAACATGCACAAGCACGGTTTCCACGGCATACAGGAACAAACTATTGGTTTTATGGTCATTCCGTTACATTCATAGTTTGTACTTTGAGTGTGCAGAAATAAGAACATTTGTACCTGAAATAGAGACACATTTCTGCTATTCCACAGAAACCCCAGAACATCAAGACAGCTGAAACAAGCACCACTTTATCAGTAAAAGTGTTGACAGTTTTGTCTGACAGCTGGCTCCATCTGTTGTTTTGCAGTTTTCATCGTCTGGACTGGCATTTCACTGTAAGATGGAAGAGGTTTAATTTCAGCAAGCCTGACAACCTATTTCTCAGTGTCAAGACTGGCCATGCCATGGCACAAAGCTGTTCTTTATCAGGGCAGCATCCACAGAAATAGAATAGGGCTGAATTCGTGCAAGAAGCATGTGGACATCATCTGCAGGGAGTCTTTCAGACATGTTTCTCTCGGTAGATATCAAGGTGTTGCTCGGTATGGAAAATTCCTCAACAGGGCTGTAGTGAGTCATTAATGAAGCAGAGTCAGTTTGTGTAATATCGCCACAATGAACACCCTTCTCTACACCACCTTTGTTTATTTACACTGAGCAAAGCAACGGCATCATAACACCACCCCACTGTGATTTTATATAGGAAGCCGGTGTTCTACAATTAAAAGAGGTGTGACAAGTAACACAGCAGCGTCGGAGTGTAGTGTGGCATTTTACATGCGCGACGAGCAGCGCTGTCAATGGAATAACATGGCAATAATAACAATCATTTACCGTCCCTGTGATGTGGCGGATGATCTCGTCCTCAGCCCGGAGGGTTCTTTGAGTTAGCTGCTAGCTGTTTTTAAATCTCCCGGTTGAGGGTCGCACACAAACCATGTCAACAAAACGCACTGTCTCGTCGTTCCGTATTGACGGCTCACTCTGTTTATACAGATGTTGATTCTGCGTTGTTACTACCTCCACTGCCGTCTCTGAGGCAGAACAACTAACCCTCCATTATGCCTCTGTGACGTTTATACAGACTGCGAGGCGCAACAGGACCGCATTGAACAGGCTGTGCCCCTGTCTAAAAGGGGCTTTAGACTCCATTTACACTTGGTATCAACATGATCTGGGGGTGTCTGGTTAAGACGTGTAGCCATCCCCATGTTGATTCCAGCTGGGGAATTTGTATCTGGATATCTAATCTATGAGGAAAAATGCATGTTGATATCAGGTGTTTATTCATGCAGAATCCATTGCAATTGGATTGCTCTTGGACAGAACTCATCTGGATGTGGTCTGGCTCCCAATGTAATCAGATTGAGCAGGACTGGCAAAAAGCTACAGATAAGCTTTAGTTCACAGATGAAAAAATAAGTGGAGTCAATACAGCAGTAGGTCCACAAGTCAATCCACAAACTGCATATTGAGATTAGTACCAGAAGTAGGCTAAATGTAATCGCCCAAAATAGATCCAAGAAGATTCACAGATATTTTGAATATAATATGTAGCATTTTCACATTAAAATGTCTTAAAATGACCTTTGTCATTTGTTATGACAGATTTTGATGTATTTTGTTGAGTTGTGTACTTACATTATCCCAAATGCTTCCAACAATGTTCAAACCCAGAGAAATCCATAATTTTATTCAAGGTAATGGTGCATTTAATTTGGTCGCCTGTTGCTTATAACTTCTGGGAGATAATGAGAGTGAGAAAGGAAGTCCGTGAACGCAACTAAACAATGTGAATAAAACTATAATCACATCTGGGGCCTACTTCATAAAGCGAGTTTACCGGATAAGCCAGACTTAGTTCAGTTAGTCTGACTCATTTTCCAGTTGATTCAGTTCCATAAAGCAAGTTCATAATAGTTCAAGCTCAGTTACCCTGGCAACTTCTGCTTGGAAACTAACCTGGTCCTGGGCTGGCTAATTTTCAAGCTAAGGCTGAGTTGTTGGTTAACCAGAGTTCCTGTAGAACAGAACTGTAGAATAGAAAAACAATAATTTTTCCACTGACTCTCTGGTGTGATGCCATATTATTTGACTAGATTAACCACTGTCAGTCCAAAAATGAAAGTTTATAGGAAATCAACTTAACTAAATTCTAAATTAAAAAAACTATACAATGATAAATGACATAGACCAACTTGTGTGTTTAATTATATGGTTTGTCTGTGATATCAAATGTTTAGGCTTATGTAACATAAAATATAATGGTTTTGTTTATGGCAGCTGTATTTCCTTTTTGGTTACTAATGTTTTAATGTTGAATTTGTTTCTTATAGTAAGCACTGCTTGGTGTCCATTAACATCGCCACTCTCTCTTTCCCACTGCCGTTTCAGCCCGTTCTCATGCCCAGCTCGTCAGATATCAACGTTTTTTCAGAGCCCTTCGTGTCCCATCTGGATGCACAAGGTACCCTTTGGCGTCAGGTAAAGATGCACAAGGGTTTAATGTACCAGCAATATAAAGCCGTCCGCGTCAGTATCAGACGACTTGAACAGATGACGTAGCGCAACGTACATTCCAAAGTGAGAAAGTGCCAAGAGGAGTGGAGGTCGGGGTTGAGTGGAGGGTCTCACGCACGACTTTCACCCAGGAGACTGGAGATCGCTTCCCGTTTGAAACCAAGTGTCACCAGTCATTTCATGAACCTATCCAAATAGGTTTGGTGCCTAAACGTAACCAAATGTCACCATCTTGTCCTAAACCTAACCACGTGGTTTTTGTGCCTAAACCTAACCAAAATAATGTAAACCTTGTGTGTCAGCATAAGATGCACAGGGTGTGAGCCTTTGCGCGTCAGCTAGAGATACTAAAGGAAGGCTTAGTACGTCGGCCACGGATGCCCGTTGTGCGTCAGAGATGGCTTAGCGTGTCTGCCGGCACGTCAAAGGGTACATTGCTCGTCTGGAGAAGGGCACATGACAAAATGTCAGTGTGTGACAAGCTGGGATGAGAACACGTTGGCTGTTTGCCATGGTGGATCGATGTGATCTATGTTCGACCTCTCGGGCTGCTTAAGAATGGCGTGCACACGCTCTTATCTTGACGACTTGAACCTGTCTAGAATTTGTCTGATTGTGCAAGGTACAATCGGTCTTTATGGAACCGCTTTAGCCCTGACTGATTTGTTAGGCTCATTCAAGTCATGTGTCAGACTTTAATCCCCACTTTTCTAAGCACGCTTTATGGAACAGGCCCCAGATAATTTTCATTGGCAGTGGTGGTTGTTTGGCCAGTTGATGTATAGAGACATAAATGGCATTATAGGCTCCAGCCACCCTGTATCCCTGCAAAGGATGAGCGGTGATCAATAATGGAAGGATGGGACTGTAGTTGGGAAGGCTGCCAAGGTATATTAACAGTCATCAAAGTATTTTGTTCATTTTTTTATTTGTCCAAGAGAACAACTCCATGTACAGTCATTTAACTAGTTGACAGTCTTACCTCGCTCTACACCTCTTGTCTACTGACCAATCACACATGGTGTACAGAGAAGCAGAGAGATTATCTCGTTCTCTTGTCCTGACCCCACCACAGTTACACTGTCAATGTGAGGAAAAACTGCAGGGTGTTAATACTGTATGTGCTGAAGGCCTGTGACATCATCACCTGAACTGACATAATTCATCATTTAGCTGGCACATCTGGTATTTATCAACTGTTGATTCCTAACACCTCTACCTGCTCATGATAATGATTTTGAGGTAAAACGGAAAGCTTCAAACAGCAAATATGCCTCTACTAACTCTACCTACAGTATATCTAGATACAGAAGTCAAGGTAATGCCAAGTGTCAATGTCTTTGTCCAAGCTACCATTATGCAACACGTAAAATATATTATAAAAGTTAAATGTGTTTTCTGTGCATCACTACACCTAGAGATATTCCAATATCTTTTATCTGGCACAGGGTTCAAGGCTTACAGTTGCATTCTCCTTGGGCCAAGTTGTTACTGATTCCTTGTAGAAAAGACAGTAAAATTCAGTGTATCATACTTGTGGTTAAAATAGACACTTAAATAAGTCACTTAGTGTTGTGGTCTGTGTTCTGTCTTGTCAACAACACATGAAGTCAATAAGGTGCCATTGAATCCTTCAAAATAAAACTTAGCAGACAACAAACTTAAGGCTCATAGCATTATACTGCATGATGGCATGTACTAAAAATTTTAAGTTTGGACAAAGGAGTCCCACAGAATCTTAATGGTGAAAGACCTCATGAATTCATTTCTTTTGCTAATGGTAACCTGAGCATTGGCTTACTAAGTTTTTGAAGTAAGTTCACGGTAGTTTTTAATCCAACAAACTAGTTATCCGGTGTGCTTCCAGTCCTGCCATGACCTTGTAATGATGTATTGCTTGGCTATGGGGAAATATGACTCACTTAAGTAAGTTGGTAAAGGCAAGGTTTTTGTGGCACCTTTCCATTTTAATTCAGGAAAGGTAGTAGTTTTCTTTTTTGCTTTGGAAGAATTGATTTTGCTCCTTTTTAAATTTGCTTCTCTGGCTGTTCTGGACCTTTGCAAAACACCACATGAATTTCTAAACCACTGCCTTCCCTCTGATCTAAGCCTGGAGTATCTTAGTGTGTTGCTATAATTCAGTAATAAATATAGCAATTTTGGCTGAGTAGTGATTAACTGTAAAAGTCCTACTCTCATGAGTATGGTATGAATAATTAAAAGACTTGCCTCTCCTTGTCATCTTGCACCACCCATTCTGGCTGCAGTGAAGACGGAGAAGTTGTCATGGTAGAATAACTACAGGTATTTGGGATGCTGCAACTGAAAAAGCTCTGCTTGTTGGACATGCTTGAGTTAAGGCTAGCTTTACATTCCCAGCACGCATTTAATAAATCTGGCTTTTCATTTGGAGTAATACTCTGTACCAATAGTTTCCATGTTTTTGTTCAATTTTCACTGTTACCAAACATTTTGTAAGTGCTATGCAAAGACCTACCTACTGCTGACATACTCCTCCTCATCTCACTGCATTTCCTCATCATCCCCCTAACCTGACAGGGTCATTAACTTGGTAAAGACAAATGCTTCAATGCAAATGATTTTCACGGTACAGTGCTGGCTGTTCTTAGTCGTGATGACAACAGGGCCTGATTCAATTTCTCGGCTTGGCAGCCTTCATTTTTCACATCAGTCTTATTTATCACTTGCACATTTTTCTTTCCATCTGCTTCAAGTCATGCCTGGAAGATACTGTAAATCACTACACCATGATTACTTGTGGTGCGGTGACAGTTTTTGTGCGTGTGTGTGCAGAAAAATCTCTTTCCTTTTGCTTAGTGGTATCAAACCTTTGACTAGAGTGGGAGGAGATGCCTTCAGGAAGTCTAGATACAACAGGCCATAGCTCAGTTGTGATAGAATTCACAATGGAGTTACCTGCTGCGAGACAACAGGGAAAATGAGGCTGCTTGTCACTGTCGTAACCCTGCTCATTGCTTGGGCAGGAAGCCCCGGTCTGCTTCACTGCAGAGGAGAGACATCGCACTTTTCACTCCTCGTCTTCTCTCTCTCCCTGTTGGCATTGTATAAATAAGAAACATATAGCTCAAGGGGTAAACATACTTCATCTGATTGTTTTGACAAAGAACAGTTGGAGGAAATTATTTAGTGAAGAGGAGCAAGTGTGCAGCGTTTTTCCCTGTAGCCCCAAATTGACTCCTGAAACTGTGAAGGACAATGAATAGACGGCAACCACCCTGTATTCTATAGTGTAGATTAGGTGGGTAATTGGAAAGTGTGTTTTGTTGTGATAAGCTGACAAATGTTCACTTAAGAAGCCTGTGGTTACAGTATTTCTGGAGGCTGTATTAAGTGTCTTGTGACATGGAATGGGTGTGGTTGCCTGTTACTTTTGTGTTTGCCGGGTATGGCCTTGTTCTGGCAGTATGATCTTTAACCCACAGTCTGCTACAACCCTAATCTATGGGTGTGTCTCTCTTTGCATGGGAGTAGTCCCAGTTAAACAATAGACCATACACTGATCCGCCACAACATTAAAACCACTGACGGATCAAGTGAATGACCCTGATCATGGCTACAGTGCAATGTTCTAGTGGGAAAACCTTGGGCTTGGTCTGCAAGGGTGTTTAGGCAGGGCATAGTTTTCAAACCAGGGCATGGTTTGTGTCAATTTGCATCCACATGAATGCCAAGATCCAAGGTTTCCCAGCAGAAGCGAGATGATCAGTGTTATTCACTTTAACCGTTAGTGGTTTAAATGTTGTGGCTGATCGGTGTATATATCTACTACTGTACGCTACCTGACCTTTCTTGCATTTAGGTGGAAAGCTTGCAACTGCCATTTACCTCACATTGTACTTGTCTGAACAGAGTCAAATACTAATTGATTCATTAGCAGGCGAAAACAATTACAATTGAAATGGACAGCAAAAAGGTGTATGACCTGTATTTATAAAAATTTGCCATATTGCAAAACCCCAAACCATTAAATACATTTTTCAAGATTTTATCCTAAGTAATGTTGATATGTGCTATAGAAGTGGGTTAACAATAGGGGTGTAAGAAAATATCGATACACTTGAGAATCGAAATATTTTATTCTCTGATACTGTATTGATTCTCAAAAACATTATATTGATATTTAATTAATAGTTTACAAGATTTATGGCAGTGGTTCATTTTGTGTTGCGTTTAAACCCCCGACAGTTAGATGGCAGTGTTGTAATCTATCTTCAGTTTTTTGTCTCTTCCACTCCTACTTAACAACGTCAACTAAGACCGGAGGAAGTGAGCACTACCGCTTATCGCTAGTGTAAACACAAGAACACATGCCTCTGAAACAATGTAGTGCCTCGCAATCTACTGAATCTTAACACCTATATCATGATACGTATCCTATCACCATATTCTTGCCAATACACAGCCCTAATTAACAATAGAATGAGATAAGTGATTAACAGTATTTTTTAGTTTTTAGTTTTTCCTAACAACTAAACCATTTCTAGCCTTGTTAGCAACAGGACTCTTGATTGGTCCAGTGCTTTAGTCCAGACAGAAATATTTCAATAAATATTGGATGGATGGCCATGAAATGCTGTACAGATATGGATGGTCCACAGAGGTTTGAGCAGTGGCTTTTGTGGTCCTCCAATATCATCTAGCACCACCATGAGGTTGACAATTTTGGTTTTGATTGAAATATCTACACAACTTTTACATGGAGTATCATGAAATTTGGTGTAAACATCAATGTTTCTAGAGGCTGAATTAAAATAACGTTTTAATTTTTTTTTCTACGTGCACTATCACTATCAAAATTTGAATTTGTCCTGTATTATGGTTTCCCACATTTAGCTTGGCTCTACTTTGTGCTTAGTGCTAATTATCAAATGTTAGTATGCTAACGTGCTAAGATGGTTAACACTGTAAACATCATCTGCTAAACATCACTATGTTGATTGTAATTGTGAGCATGTTAGTATGCTAATGTTAGCATTTAGCTTAAATCACTGTTATGTCTAAATAAACACAGCCGCACAGAGCATCTAGCATGACTGTAGAAACTTTTGGCAATAAATAAATAAAGCTGCTGTGCATTGTTACCCTAACCCTATCGCATTTAGAACTGCAGTGGGATTATTCCCACAAGGCACGTGAAAAACATTGCACTTACTCCTTATGTGTCGGCCATTGAATGTATTGAGGCCAGTGCTAAACTCAACTATAGGGGTCACCTGTCATATAACACATAGCCTATATATGTCCAGTATGTGATAACATATTGTTGTCAAATAGTTGATCAATGTTTTTGTACTGTGTAAAAGCATTTGTAACTGCCACATGTAGGGTGAGAGGATTAAAAGGGTAAGTATTAATGCAGTCTGCTACAGACTGTAATAACATAGGGCGAGGACTTGGAAAATGGACCATTATTCATCACACACCTCCCAGGCTGCATTTTCTGCCATAGTAACCACCTTCTGTTGATTTACAATGGGAGTGGTATGTGTGCGGCGTGCGCATAGCATATAAAGTGCCTGGAGTCAGTCAGCTGTTGAATTGATTCCGGTCAATGATCTCACATACAAACACACACACACTCCCATTCTATAAAGAGACGAATAGTGCAGCCTTGCCCTTGATTCTTCGCTCCAGATCTCTTGTTTTCACATTAGCAGGACTCCAATGTGCAGTCTGAGCTCAAATGTTGCTCAACTCACTCCCCGGTTAAACTACTTTAACATGAAGTGTTGTTTATGAGATTAACAAGGTAGAAATTTTAGTCTTATGCAGCTGCTGTGTGTTTGGGCAGTCAGCGCTTGCACACTAGAGATGCACAATATTTTGTTTCAGCATCAACATCACAATGTACCCATGTGCAATAGTCACAAGGTTACAAGGCAAATTAACCCAACACAAGAGGAAATCACGCACGGTTCTCCAGGGTACCCGCGGGGTCTTAAAAGTATTTAAAAAGCATTAGATTTAAGAGACTCAAAAATAAGGCCTTAAAAGTATTGCATTTTGTTTCAAAGTATTAAATTTCGTTTACAAAGGTCTTCAATTTTTTTCTTGTCCCTTCAATAAATACCGTAATGTCATAAATAACTGTCAAATTAATAAAATGTTTTTGTGTGTGTATAACATTACAATTTTCTCTGTTTGGCGTGACTTGGATGTTACGACATTACAGGTAGTGTTTACGTCAGTGTATTTTTTTACGAACTTGACCGTGGAGTCTGCGCTAGTCAGGGGAGGGACTGCACCTTGCCACTAGCTAGCTCGTCGCCTCACAATGGGCAAGTGTCGTTTCAACCCGAAATGGCAGCAGGATCCTAAATACGAGTAGGTTAGGGCTGTTCCAAGCGATGACCATGAGGCCCAATGCTGTTTGTGCCGAAAGACTTTAAAGCTGGGGACGATGGGACTTACGGCTTTGGACTCCCATATGAAGAGCGCGAAACATGTTGTATATGCTACCGCCCACCAGCAGCAGGCACCTATAGTTCTGTGCACAGCAAAGCTCAACGGCAGTGCCAACCGGCACCGCGGCTACTGCTAGCAAAACAAATGAAATCGCACCGTCCGTTGTGTAGCCTGTGAACGTGCGAGCTCATTGTGGCTCGACGCCAACTCTTAGAGCAGAGGTGCTTTGGATCCTGAAAACTGTTTCGGACCACCACTCATATACTTTGAATGAGGAAATTAGCACAATATTCAAAACGATGTTTCCCGACTTGGAGATTGCGGCTACTTTTGCATGTGGAAGCAACAAGACGACCGACCAAGCCACCTGCTTCGTTATCATGTTTGACGAAAGCCTCAACAAAACAACAAAGACTAAGCAGCTAGACCTTCATCTGCGCTATTGGGTTGGTGACCACGTCCAGTCAAGATATTTTGGGTCACAGTTCATGGGTCATGCAACAGCGGTGGACTTGCTCAAACATGTCAAAGTAAGTATCATTCAGAAGAACTTAATTTGTAAAATCACAATGTAGGCTAAAACGTGGATGTGGTTTGAACTGTCGTCAGAGCTCACAATTCATATAGCCCAATTAGCTAAGTTAAATTATTAACTAACACAGTATATAATACATATGTGTACATGTTATGCTAAAACTAGCTTTTGATTCCTAGGAGTGTGTACGTGACCTTGATATGAGGAAGATGGTCTCTGTGTCCATGGACGGGCCCAACGTCAATTGCCGTTTTTTTGAGATGCTGCAGCAGGAGCATGCGGAGCAGTTTGGGGGTGCTCAGCTGGCAGTGGTGGGGAGTTGCGGCCTCCATACTCTCCACAATGCTTTCAAGTGTGGATTCACTTATTGGCAAATAGAGAAGTTTCTCAGGGCTCTGCACACAATTTTCCACAACGTGCCTGCAAGAAGAGAGGATTTTTGTAATCTCACTAAATCCAAAGTGTTCGCTCTGCCTTTTTGTGGTCACCACTGGGACCCAGTGGTGGAGAGGGCCCTCGTCATCTGGCCGGACATGAAGAAGTATGTTGAGGCTGTCGCATCCAAAAAGCTCCCTCACCCTGGGACGTCCTCCTACGACACAATTGAGGCAGCAACCAAAGACCCTCTCATCCCAGCCAAGCTCCATTTCTTCATGGCAGTCTCACGAAGCATGACACCTTTCCTCACCAAATACCAGACTGATGAGCCCGTGCTGCATTTCATTGGAAACGACCTGGCTGAGCTGCTGAAGGTGAGGTGAATCTTTTCATTGCACTGTGAATATGATTTTTAATCTCCCTTCATTCACAGCTAGCCCATAGCAGTACTGCTGAGACTGATTGATTGATTGATTGATTGATTGATTGATTGATTTGATTTATTTTATTTATCTGACTATTTGAATTTGTAGGTGCAGTGGATGTTCAGTGTTACAGGTTTATTGCACATAAGGGTTAGTGACATAGTTTCTGTCACTGTATGACTGATTTAAGTGTTTATCAGAGTGATGGCCTGTGGGAAGAAACTGTTCTTGTGTCTGGTTGTTTTGGCATACAGTGTTCTGGGGAGGAGTTGGAACAGGTTGTGTCCAGGGTGTGATGGGTCTCCAGTGATGATTCCTCACCTATTTACTTATTCTCTAATATGTATTTTTATCTTTGCAGAGTTTGCTGAGGCGATTCACCAAGAGAGAACTTCTCAATGATGTCACACCTCTACAAATGGTCCGGCTTGATGTCACCAATAAGCAGTCTAGGGTTCATCCGAGAGCTCTTGACATTGGCATTGGAGCAGAGGCTGTTATAAAGGTATTGTGAAAAGAATCATGTATGATCACGGTGCATGGGAGAAATTACATGGCCTGTCTTCTCACTGGGTCAGCTGGCAGAAAAGAGGAGGGAGAGGAGACCATTTACTTAAGTTAGTTTACATCCTTAGGAGCTCCAGCGGCAGACTGGACCCATTATAGGAGAGCTGTATGTCCTCAAGTTCAGAAAGGAATGCATGGAGGGTCTATTCAGAATGGTGAAGAAGATTCAGGAGAAGAGCCCCTTGAATTACCCGATTGTGAGACAAATGACTTGTCTTAACCCAGCCATGATGTATTCAGATCCAGACCTGTGCCAGGGCAAGATAAAGGTATAGTCAAAAGGTTTCTCCAAGACAAGCAGTTGGCAGGAGTTGTTGCTGCTGGTACATAATTATTATTACATTATTTTTATGATTAATTCCTGACAGTGGAAACATGTAGGCATACAACTCACAAACAAAACACAAGTACATATTATTAGATTATTGATTATATTATCTATATACAGTATATCTATATTTATACTTTTTCCATTCACTCTTTCTATAGGTGATCTGATCATCCAGCAGTTTTCACAATTCCTGTCCCTGGAGGTGAGGAATTAGGAGTTCCTGTCCTTCAAGCCCATGGAGAAGAGGCCGGATGTGTTCCTTCATCGTTTCATCAGCAAGCCTTACCCAGAGCTCTGGGGTTTCCTCCAAAAGCTTCTCCTCCTCTCTCATGGCCAGGCTGCAGTGGAGAGGGGATTCTCCATAAACAAAGAAGTCGAGATCTGTAATATCCAGTAGGACACCATCACTGCACATAGAATTGTGTGTGATTATGTGTTGCTACATGGGGGATTACCAAGGTCCCCCTCACACCGGAGCTCCTTACCTCTGCCGCAGCAGCCAGGACCAGGTACTGAATCCATCTTGAGAATGAGAGAAGCAAGAATGAATCCAATGCACAGGGCCAGAAAAGAAGGGCCACAGAGGAACTCCTGGAGTAACTTAAAAAGAGTAGAAGAGCCATCCAGGAAGTGTCTGAAGGTCTGGCCAGAGATGCGGACAAGTTGGCGGACGAGGCTGAGGGAAAGCAAGACAGCAAGATGGCAGAGCTCATTATCAAGTCCAATGCTTTCAGAAGGAGCTACAAGGAGAGGTTGGTTGAGCTCAAGAACCTGGATGAACAGATGGTGGCCAAGGGAGCAGAGCTCAGAAGAATGTAGGCTCTTGTGTTTAGTGACACACAGTGGCTGCATGTTACATTCAGGTTTACAAAGATGTGTGGGAAATCACATTGTTGGATCATATTGAAAACAAGACTAGGTGAAACCTAGTATATGGCTGGACTGCCATTATACTTAACAGTAATGTTATCAGGACACCCAAATTTTGACTTTGATACCAATACCCAGTTTAGTATCACGA
>JBBPCS010036546.1:0-21288 GCA_037974645.1 Hollardia meadi
AAAATTATTTTTATTCATAAATTCAATTTATGAATAAAAATAATTTTGGTGTTGAGCTTTGACTATCATGTGTCAATGTGACCCCCCCCCCCCCCACACACACACACACACACACACACACACCCATCCTCATCTGCTGGATTAACCTGTTAGGGTTAGGAAAACCCAAATGTAGTAAGGAATTGTGAAAAACCAAACAAACATGGACGCCACACATCAGCCAAAGTACGTCATTAAACCAAAATTTAAAGTCCCCCTCCAGTCCAAACTGTGTTTCTCTTCTTGTTCCTCCACTTGAATGTTTGAGCTTCACTGTGTAGAATGATGTATGTGAAGAGTCTGACACTATAAGGCAGTTTTCACATTCATTAGCGTAAGTGTGAATTTTCTGTGCTCATTGAAAATCTGATTTTAAGAGGCGGGTGTACAAGGATGATTTATGACATCACAAATAGTCTGGAAGTCAATCCTGGTCCAATAATCAGCAAACACAAGTGTGATGTGGAAACTTGAAGCCTCCAGTGCACAAACACTGAGAATGGACTTTACAGTGAAGGAGGAGACATCTTGTGTCCAGCAGGAAAAGTTGTGAAATGAGAAATATGCATATTCATGTATTCTGGAACTGTCATAAGGGAGATGGAATAGGTGCCATTTTAAGGATTTCCGTGTGCTAATTATACTTTTTTTCCCCTGTAAAAACCATGTCTGACACACATGAGAGAATGTTTATGTATGCCTTAATACATATATAGAGTCATTGTCAGTGTACAGTATTTTAATCCACACACTACCAACTCTCTTGACTACGTAAACGTTCATCTTTCCTCCAATCATACATCCCACGTTGAACAACCCTCTGTGTATTTATGCCCCATGTCACCTCCAAGTTCCCGTCAAGTAGAGCGCACACAGCACTCTACTTGCTTTAGCACAACGCAGGACCATTTAAGTTGGCAGTTACAGTATATACCACAAATTAGGACTTGATATGAATATTAATAATCCAAATATAAACTTTGAATCTGTCTTTGAATGTCTTCAGGGCTTTCTTTATAATATTGTCTCCAAAAAAACCTCCAGAGATAAAGATGCATTTGGACTTCATTTGCATCAATGTTCCTCAAATGTCAGAATTCAGACTGTAAGACTCTAAAGCCTCTCAAAGCCTTTTACCTCGTTCCTTCCATTAAAAGTGGCTCAGATCAGTCCTCTCGTGTGATAGCTCCTAAATAGCTTGGCAGCGTAAGAGCAGATAGTTTTGTGAGAATGACAAAAATGACACTCAGAGCACCTTCACTCTAGGCTGTAAATGTCTGCTTGGATAATCCTTTTAAAGTGCCCCCCCACCCCCCCACCCCTTATACGAGTCATTGCACCACACAAAGTCTGTCTCTGTTCCTTCTCCCATCACGGTTGTTAAGCTTAATGTGAGCACTTGAAGAAAAATAGCGGAGAGAATCAGTGTCAATAAGTCGGCTGACCTGTGGCGAGGTGATGGGTGATGCAGCTTTGTGTGTTCGTGGATGTTTGGTTGGTGCAGGCCAGCAGCATAACTAGGATTTTGTGAGGGGCTACAAGGGAGGTCCATTTATTTTACAATAGGATAAATATATATATTACTGGAAGTCATCAGGGGGACATGAATGTGTTTACCAAGTTTCCCAACAGTCCATTCAATCGAACCTCACAGTATCACTAAAGGTCTCACACTGAAGTGGCATGGTGTCACAGAAGCTCCTTCGTACCAACTTTTTAAACAGTTTTGTACCGTTTTTAACCACAATTTCACGACACACATCGGACGCTTGGATCGTTTACCTGAGACATTTGAAATCGCTTACCTGCTGCCATTTACCTGCTGCCACCCAGCTCGCTACAACTTGGACAACAGATTCCGTCTAATCCTGAGGACAATCCAAGGGACCTTAATTCCTTTTACTGAGGGATGAAACTAGACCTGTACCACTGGAGCAGAAGACTAAAAAGTGGGCCCAGTTTTTGGGCCCTGGGTGGTAAGTTTCATTCACCTGAAACTTGTCCGACAGCTGTCGGTCTGTGCTATCTCAATGCTGTGGGCTCTGGAAAGGAGCCCTCACGTCAACTGTAACCAGCCATGCCTCCACTCACCACTTCTGACTGTGAGAGCTGCACCCACCTCAGCCTTAAAGTTTGGGAGCTAGAAGGAAAAATATCCACTCTATATCAGATCCAGGAGGATGAGAGACTTTTGGACACCCTGGTATCAGTTGGACCTACAGCAACAGCTGCGGTGGAGCTGGAGCTGGACTCAACTGTTCCGTGCACAGGTGCCACCCCCCCAACTTTGCCCATCGGTCCGTGGATTCAGCTAGGAGCAAGGCCAAAGGAACCCTTCAGCTCCACACCACACCAGCAGGAGCAGTGGACGAGAGTGTGCAATTCGAAAAAGTATAAGAGATCCTTCTCCCGGTCTCCTCCATCCCAAGATATCCAGCTGAGCAACAAATTTGACATCCTTAATGAAGAGGATTTTCCTCCACTGTTTGGTCACCTGCAGCCTGTGGACAGTGTCCTGAGCTCACCGTCTAATCATGGGAAAGCCACAGTGCCGGCTCGGGCCAAGCTACACAAAAGCAAGGATCATCCTGCCTGTGGAAGTGTAAAAACATCCCGTTGCCCCACCGTTTCCCCGCAAAATCGGCGGACCACAACCACCCCCCCTACCTCTGCAAAGTGCACAATTTCACATTCATTGATAATTGATAATCTTTTTTGGAACCGCCCCTCCTTCTATGGTCGAGATGGTTTTCATCCCAGTGGTCTGGGTACACGGACTCTGGCAGAAAACATATCCTACACTGTGTTAAACTATACATGACCTACAGCGAAACCTGACCCCTCTACTACCCCAAATGCTTCAAAACCAACACAGAATCAGCTGTCCCACCTCTCCTTCCCTGCCTCATACAGCATTATTATCCCAAAGCCTATATATAGCCCTCATAAAATATCAACACTAATTAGGCCCAGACCTGGCAAAATAAGAATCAACAGCGCTAAGTCACACAATTTAAGACACATCAAGCCAGCCGATCAAGTGTCATGATTCAATCTCATTCAGACATCCTCCTGGTAATTTTCCACTCACCTCACCTCTTCTCCACTCTACCTGTTAACCACGCCCACATAATCAAGACAACTCTACTAACCTGGTCTCTCAGCTGCTCCGGATCTGCAATCAGTCTGTCCATATAAACTCCTGCTCCACATTCACGCTCTGCCAGATTGTTCTTAGCCCTCATGCAAGACTCTCCAGCGACTATCCCCAGACTGATCTCCCGTTGCCGGCTCTGCCTGTCCCTGACTCTCCCGCCTCGTCTCTGCCCTGGAAAATCCAACAGCCTTCTGTCCCCGACCAAGAAATCTGCCTATACCCTTCCTGGTCTCCGTCTCCCTGTTCCCGTGGCTGTTTCTCCTGTCTCATCATCATTACATGAGTTTCAAGAACGATTCACCAGTGTGATTGATTACTCCAAAGACTGCTACATCTCTATCATCTCTGTCATCGCTGGAGTTTCCGGGTTTCTGGATCAACAACTGACTACTAAGATTAAATGAACTGTAATCAATTAAAGTCATTACCAATCAAATCTGTGGTGTATTGTGCTGCAATTGGTATCTACCATAACCCGTTACATCAAGAGTCTAATCTACAACCTGTTAAATGTGCCTTGTTTGATGTAAGGTCACTGTCAGGCAAAAACCTTCATATTAAATGACTACATTACCTCCAATGGTTTAGATTTCTTCTTAACCAAAACCTGGCTTCGGCCTGGTGAATTCAGTCAGCTGATTGAGGTGTGCCCCCCAAACTTTAAATCACTTACCTCTTCTAGGGTGAGTGGTCGTGGAGGAGGTCTGGCTGCAGTCTTTACTGATAAATTTAAGTGCAGCCTTATTGCTGTGGGTGATCTATCCAGTTTTGAGGCTCTAATGTTTAAAATAAATTGTGCTTCACCCATACTTTGCTTTCTCATCTACAGTCCACCTAAAATGAATCCCACATTTTTAACAGAATTTTCAGAACTTCTATCTTCAATTATTCTTGATTATGATAAAATCATTATTGGTGACACCTCAAGTCACACCTCTAAAGCATTTTTCAATGGCACTGAATCTTATAACCTGGTTCAACATGTTAAGGGCCCAACTCACAACCATGGCCATACATTAGACATTGTGTTTACACTGGGGCTGAATGTAAATAATCTTTCTATCAGAGATCTTTCGGTGTGCATTTTGTTTGAGACTGTGTTTCAGAATGTGGAGACAAACTGCCTAAAGAAAGTGCATTTTCATGTTATTAATGAGCAGACAGCGGGAACATTCATTCCCCTCCTTAATAGTGCCATGGACAATCTGACATATTCTTCAGATACAAATTACCTCTCAAATGCTTTTCATGAACTATGCATATTGACGCTGGACAAGGTTGCACCTCTAATAACCCAGCAAAAATCAATAAGAGCGACCCCCATAAATGAAGACACTCGGTCGCTTAAAAGATTATGCAGGAGAGCAGAAAGAAAATGGAAATCAAGTAAATTACAAGTGCACTATCAATCATTAAAAGATTTATTACGTTATAATAAAGTGAAGGAGGCACGACGCCAGTACTTTTCAGAGTTAATCTCTGCTAATCAGCATAATCCTGGCACTTTATTCAATACCATCAATAACCTTGTCAATCTCCCACAAACAACTGCAACTGCCTCGTCTCCAGCAGAGTGTGAAAAGTTTCTTTCGTTCTTTTATTAATAAGATAGATAACATTAGAGCACATATAACTCAGCCTGCAGCATTTGTGGATATCTCAGGCCCTTGCTTGGAATTATTGAATCGTTTTACTCCCATATCACTACAGGACCTTCTTGACACTATCACCTATGAGCACATCATCATGCGAACTTGACCCCCTCCCCACTAAACTTTTGAAAGAGATAATGGTCGCCATTGCACCTCATCTGCTCAATACCATAAATGGTTCCCTTTCCTCTGGATGTGTGCCTGACCTCTTTAAGATGGCATGCGTTCAGCCGCTGTTGAAAGGGCCAAATTTGGACCCAGCTGACATACAAAACTTTCGGCCAATTTCTAAGTTGTCATTTATCTCCAAAATATTAGTAGTTTTGACGCAACTTTTAGAAGTACTATGGAACAATGACATCTTTGATTCCAGAGTGGTTTTTGAAAGCTACACAGTACAGAAACAGCTCTCCTCCGTGTGACAAATGACTTATTACTGGCTGCAGACTCTGGACATTGCTCTGTCCTTGTGCTGCTGGACTTAAGTGCAGCCTTTGACACCATAGAGCACAGTATTCTTGTTGAGAGACTGAGGAAATGGGCAGGAATAGCTGGAATTGCACTGGAGTGGTTGTGATTTTAAATCATCAACGGCTAGCATCACCTGTGGACTGCCCCAAGGATCTATTCTGGGACCCATTTTATTGTCACCGTACATGTTACCCCTTGGACATATCATTAGGCAACACAACATCTCCTTTTACTGCTATGCCGATGACATGCAGCTATACCTCTCATTTAAACCACATGAACAGAACTCTCTATCCATACTGCATTCCTGTTTATCAAATGTCAAGGACTGGATGGCAACTAATTTCTTACAGTTCAATAGCAATAAAACAGAGATTTTAATTTTTGGTCCAGAACATCACAAATTACAGATACAGTCCTCCCTTGGTTTACTTACTGCTAATGTTAAGTCTGTTGCAAAGAACCTTGGGATAGCCTTTGATAGCAACTTATCCTTTGAGCAGCATACCAGAAACATAATTCAAGCTTGTTTTTATCAATTAAGAAATATATCCAAGATAAGACACATGCTCAATTTTAATGACACAGAAAAAATCATACATGCTTTTATATCCTCACGTCTGGACTACTGTAATTCTCTTTTTACCTGTTTAAACTCCTACTCAGCCGCACAATTACAACTCATCCAGAACTCAGCAGCTAGATTATTGACCAAATCCAGGAGGTTCTGTCATATCACTCCAATTTTAGCATCACTCCACTGGTTGCCTGTTAAGTATAGAATAGTTTTTAAAATTTTATTAATTACATATTAGGCCATTCATGGTCTGGGTCCAGATTATATTAAAGAACTTTTAACCCCTTACAGCCCAGCCAGACCCCTAAGATCAGCTGATCAAAAACTTTTAGTTGTTCCACCAACCAGACTGAAAACCAAAGGCGACCGTGCATTTTCGGTTACGGCCCCTCAGCTCTGGAACAGCCTTCCTCTCAGTGTGAGATCAGCAGACTCCACTGCAGCTTTTAAGTGCCTCCTTAAAACTTTTTTACAACATTTTATTTGCTTTAATTTAAGAGTTTGTTCTCTTACTTTCTATTTTATCCAGATTTTACTTGCATGCATGAGCTTCTTTTTATTTTATTTGTCATGCGGGTTGGGGTGCAAGGGTCTCTGATGTTTTAATGTTTCATTTTTATTCTGTATATGTTTTAATGTTGGAAAGCAGTTTGTGCTTAAGCTTGAAAAGTGCTATATAAATAAAATTATAATTATTATTATTATTAATAATAATAATAATAATAATAATAAAAGTCACTAAAGTCTTTAATATGGATGATCTACCAAATTATATTGCAATCCATCTAATGTTTGCAAGATGTTTCACCAAAAGGCCTAAATGTCATTGAGTAGATGTTGAGTCATTTCTCAGGATAAGTGAAAACTTTGACCTGCTGGTGGCAGAAGATGGAAAGTCAGGGCATCACCAGTGTCATTAGGCTTCATTCTCTGTACACCATGGATATCTATACCAAATGTCATGGTTATCCATCAAATAGTTGTGAAGATATTTCACCAAAAGCACAAAATGTCAACCTTATAGTGGAGCTACAGAAAAAGTCATTAGTGTACATCATCTCAGCACCATGGATATTTGCAGTGTTCATTTTGTCAGCAGAACTTTTGGGATTCCGAGGCTTCTGGAGACTTGGATTATGCCAGACGAGCTGTATGAACCCATTTTAAATCCCCAGCTTCTTTAGTTGTTTAGGAGAATGCTGCTGTTTTGTTGTCAACCTCCAGAAATGTTTTGTGGAGCCGACTTTTCATCGGCATGGGGGTGAGTAGATAATGGCTGAATTTTCACTTTTGGGTCAACTAGTCCCTTAAAAAGCTGAATGAAACCATCAGCTACTTCAGTGTCTCATCTTCAAAAGTGACCTGTCAGGAGGGAAGAAAGAGAAGAAACACATTTCTCTTGTATTTAAATCAGAAGAAAGACTGTATTGTTCGCAGTGAGGATGGAGTGTCTTCTGTATTCAAGATGGACAGAAAAGACACCTGAAGACACACCAAACAATTATCTTGCCTTGCTCCGTTAACATATTGTTAAATTTAACAGAGCCAAAAAACATCATGGTTCATTGGAACATTATGTAACTCAGGTTATGGACATAAATTAAAACCGGTCAAAAACACAAACCCTGGTCTCCTGCGTGTTGGCTAGTTTGACCCCTCCATCAGTCCAACCTCCTCCTGGTGCAGACGTTCTTGCTCTTTGTACTATGTCACCTTACATTGTTTTCTCCATGACATTTGTGCCTAAAATTACATGCGAAAAGCTTAATGTGGACGGTGTCAAATGACATGTGAATGGTAAAAAATGCATTTTGATAACAGGCCAAAAGACTTTCGAAACTGGCATGTTATTCATACACCATTTGGTAAGCCCAGGCTTAAATAAATGCATAGTTCGAGGTATGCTTGCAGCTCATTGAAATTTTTACTGCAAGGAGAAATATCCTAAACCAAAATTTATTAAAGCATCATGAAACTAACTAAAATATGAACTAAAATTGCTCTAAAAACTGAATTCCACTGACTATGTCTTTAAGTCTGGACTAAAACAAAACAGAAAGACTAAGATATGACCCTACTCTTTGAACAAAAAAGAAGTCAACCTGCTGGCGAGCCTAGAAAGAAAGGCCAGAGTCATACATCATATGGTTTTATCCTCTAGGTACTGTGAATGTCTCATCAGGTATTACTGAGATATTTCAATGTGGACCTGGCGACCAGCAGACTGATATTGCCTGAATAAAAACTGCATACCTCATTACACTAGATTGGGTCTGCGCTTTTTTTCATGCTGGAAGTAACTATGACTTCCTTCAAGTTTATGCAGCAATCCATATAGGGGAGGGTTGGGCAACATTTTTTTTCCCGGAGGGTCATACTGACTTAAAGTAAACAAAGGGCCACAAATTTGGCCATTTATCTTGTGTTTTGACACTGACCTTTGACCTTTTTTATGCTAGCCGCCTCTACTTGTCAATTGAGGTAAGTAAGCAAGAGTCGCCTTGACGCCTTTAGCCCAAACTAAATGTAGACACCGCCCTCTGTTAGAATCAAGTTAAACAGCAATACAGACTCTTTGTATTCATTCGGCTCTAGATTCATTAACATGATGCTGCCTTTTATTGACTTTTTGAGGATTGTTTTATTGTATTTTGAGGACGTTGCAGGCCGGATTGAGATAGTTGACGGGCCATATTTTGCCAATGTGTGTTATAGGGTAAAGACGACAATAAACATTTGCTAAATGAGGTGACGCTTCTGATGTGAGTTGCATATTATTGTCTTTGTCTTCTCAGCCATTTGTCAAATTTGTCATTTTATTATATTATTATTTTCAAAATGCTAAAAGTTCAAGGTAGGTCCAATACCACCTGCTGCTAAAGTCAGACAGTGGTGTACTGGTTCATCTACTGCTGAACAAAGTATTTCATTTTCCAGGCATCCAGTCAAATAATAACTGTTGCCTTATTCTTGTCACCTTTCCATTTTCACTTCATTACATCAGTCCTGGTACCTTCTGTAGCTGTAGCATTAGCAGCATTGGTTTATAAGTAACATGTTTGAGTAGCCAACAGAATACTGCATTCTGATTTGTTTTACATGTTAATTACCAGTTGAAACGTGTTTAATAGACGTTAGTAAAGTGATACATTACAAAGTGAATCTGTTCAACTAAACAAATGGTTGCAGTGTTAAATGTTCTATGGATGAACTAATGAGAATATTGTGTAAAGTGCATACATGATATATGTGTAGGAATTGAGAGGGAGAGCATTTTTTTGCTCCATCACAAGTGACACGTTTTCACCAGCCAACACAATGGGTGACAAGTCCTGAGCGATTGCTCTATTCTCCTTGGTGGAAATTTGACTCCAGCATTAGCATGTTAATCAAAACAGGATCCGTTCCTGCTGGGAAGTCACTGCTCTCACAAGGAGATGACACCTTCTCCCGGGGATGATGGCTCTCAGAAAAATAATAAAATAAAATGCCTCCCCTCTTAAGATTGTGTCAGTTATATTACTCTAGTGTACTTAGAGTGCATGAGATTGCTTGGGCACAATAATGTATGTGTAGAATATCAACTCTAATACTTGATGTATATACTGTGTGTGTATATATATATGCGTATATATATATGCTAAATATAATTACAGGACTAGTTGATGGATGGAGGACTGATGAGCTTAAATAAACAGTGGCGCCCCCAGAAATATTTTTAGGGGGCGCCACTGAGAATCTTGGGGTGGCACAGGTGGCCAATGGGTCAGTGGGGGAGCCAGCAATTGTGTCAGGGTGGCCGCATTGATTTTGAAGTAACCCAAAGCAAATCCAAAAGCATTTAGATTAGATTACATTTGCCTTTGTAATCCAGTGGATTACATAACTAAAATTGTGATGTAATTTGTATTTAGTAACTGACTACATTTCAAAGTAATCTGACCTACCGTTGGACACCTGAGCATTACAGCCTCCACTCCAGACATTGGAACCTTGGCTACATGGATTTGCACCCATTCATACCAAACTAAGGGAAACTTTGCTTTATGGCTTTATGCAGGAGGGCAAAGGGCCTTACCCCAGTAAGAAAATGTACTAAATGGCCATGTATGTACAATTATATGTAAAATAATGGGATAAAATGTACATGCGTACATACAGTATATGGACATATACTTTGATACAATATCTTTTACTCAAATATATTAAAAACAATACAGTATGTGCTACTATGCAGCATATTATAATTATTTGTTTTGATATATTAGAAAATATATTTATGCAGGCAAATGTTTTTAATTATGTTGTTATATATGCATATACAATGTAATATACACAGTTAATTTAATACAAAAATATAGATGATAATAGCTATAGATTACTTACTATAGTATACTCTATGTTATATACTCTATAAGTATGTAACGCATTAGAATATTTAAACATATTCAGTTTGCTTTCATATTCAGTATGTTTGCATGCAATCAAGAAACCAGTTTACTTCCAGGAAACAGGTTACACAGGAAATGATGTGAAAATAGACAAAGACTTGAAAATAAATGCATTTCCTGTGTAACCTGGTTTCTTGAATGCATGTAAACATACCGCATATAGTGTGTCTGGTCAAGAGTAGTCAAAACTTCACAGGTTCTGTATCTCATCTCATGCATCAATCCTTGGAATGCAGTTATGGAATCATAAAATGACAAAGTGTTCAACAAGTAAACATGAGAGAGTCCATCACTACTGAAAAATATATCTGAGGAACTTCTAACATTAAAAAAAGAAGGAGGCAGCCAAACAGAGTGTGGAGGACGGAGGCTAAGGCAGTTTTATGATATTCTGTTTTAACTCTGACAGAGTGATATTTCCATTTAGCCAGCAGACGCCCTCTAACCTTATCCTCTGAATCAGTAATAAGACACAGCCAAGGAGTGAATTTAATGCAGCCAGAGCTGACGCAACGCTCAAAGGACACAACTTCATGGCTGCTGATCAGTCTTGGTTAAGAGAGGATGAGAGGATTACATGACACAGCGGGCAACGCAATACATGCAGCTCTCTGTCTGGAGATCATATACATGGAGCTGAAAAAGGGCTTTTAAGTGGGTGCAGCTGGGGTTGGGTGATACGGGTTTGTGCTGAGAGATGAGTGTTCTGTCACAGAATCTCATGGAGGCTGTGGAGGAATGAGCTGAACGGTGTGGGCAGAAAATAGCAGCGTGCATCGAGGATCAAGTATCATCAGGTGTGGACAGTGAAATCTAAGGCAATGTGATGACAGAGATGATGATGATGATGATGATTACATACAGGGTTACACCACATCATTTCAAGTCCATGTTGGCATAAAGTCCTAGTCAGGTCCAAGTCCTAATGTGCAGCCCAACTTTCCATTCTGAAACTCATACATTTCGAGGGCTGCAGAATCTTCTGCCTATTCCAGCACACACTGAGCAAGAGGTTTATCTCCACACAGGTAACAGTCTGTCATAAGGTTGTGTACATTATAACTTATGTCAATATCTTTGCACGTTTTTTTTTTTAAATACTCGATTAACTGTTTTGGACATTTTGGGTACGGTCTCACATACGTAGGTGAAATGAACACCGTTGAATATTCGCCTCCCGTTTATTTCTATCCTGTGCAAGTGACGAGGTGAAAAAAAACCATTTGCTTCCGGTGGCGAAGAACATTCACGTCCTGGCTTCACGTGGAGCTCAACTTTGATGAACTTTGACCAGCAAAGTCGCAGCCACACCCAATGTCAAAGATGCCTGAAGTGACTCACATCCTCCACTGCCCACATATCGCCTCGGCAGGTGATGATCATTTGCATGCATTCGCGGATGTGTGACCGTACCCTTATTCCGCATTAAAAATCAAGCGTGCTTTGACAGCTGTAGTTGGGTTGAGGTGAAACAAAAAAAGATTCCTTGTTGCCTTTTAGTTCTGGCGCGGTTCATGTTCACACAAAGATGAGTAAGTTAAACAGACAGGTAATCTGGCCTGACTGTCATCCTGTGTCATTAGTGCACCGGGGAACCATGTGGGAAAATCAAACTCTTTTGACTGACAACAGGTTCTACAGCACTTTAATGCTTAGAATGTATATTTATGTTCTCTGGTGTTGCAAAGAGCCCATTAAATATAAGATAAAGTACTTTAATTGCTCTTGGATAAACTCAGTTATATAATTGATTATAACTGCACATGCATTGTGCACTTCCTTAAGTGCTCACAATCAGACGATAGATTAAATAATAGGTCAACTTTTGAATTAATACTAAAATCACACATACTATCACAAAATTCTGTCACACCAGAGTCTGCTCAGGAGTAGGCTGAGACCCTTATTTTCTGCCGGTCTTAGTCCGGTTGTTTGGTTTGCACCAGACTGTGTTTTAATTGTCACCTCGTTGACCTCCCTAAAACAGTTATCTAGTCCAGCTGTAGTGCTGCAGAAAGTTCAACTGTAACTGAACTGGAATCTATTCCCTAAAAAGGAAAAATTTATATTTAATACAGCACTTATTATCTCTGCCAGCAGTGTTATTTCTACATAGATGGAGAAGTTGTTTTTCATAAATCAAATTGTTTTTTATTATAAACCATATTTGCATGATAGAAATAAAGCTGATCTCCCTTTTGCCTTTTAAGTAGCTAATAACTAATTTTATTCTCTCTTGAAGAAGAAGAAAGATATGAGATACACAATATTAGTTTTGTAAAGTCGTATCCCCATCCACCCTGATATTTACTGCCACAACCAAGAGGATCAGAAAATATCTACATGACTGCAGGAATCCAAAGATGCACAAATTTAACTCCAGTGAAATTGTCATAGTTTGGCTTTTGTCCCCCATCATTGCAGGAACACCAATGGACACACTTAACTAGCTGTACCAAGAATTAGACCGTGGTATCCTACAGATCAGAGTGGAATGTACAAGGAATAGTAAGAGAAGTGTACTCACTTGTTTTTATCCTGCGCTTTGGCCTTGCCGTCCTACTTCCATCCTTTCATAATATAATGCACGAGATGAAGAAACCAGTGCCAGCCTTCCTCTGGACAAAGTATTATCAGTTAACACATCATGCAGTCCCGATTCAGGCTGCTGTTAAAGTGTCAGGGTGAGAAATGGGCAGGCTTAGCATCCCTGTAAGGGTTATTAAGTGGCCCGGCACAGAGCGTCCCACTGCTGCCTCCCCAGTGACTGATGGGGACACAAAAAACCTGTCTGATAGCGCTCTAATGAAGGCTGTCTACGCCTTCGCTGTGAAATGTGAATATGGCTAGTGGACATTCTCATTAATAATTTAGAGGAGATGTGAAGCTGCAACGCATGCCACTGCAAATTGTTTCTGAGACTGGACAAGCACCGACTGGGGAAGACTGTAGAGAACAACTTCCATGCATCTAATAAGAATGAACTGTGGGCAGAAATACTTTACTTTGTAATTCGGTCTTGGATAGTCAGGGATGTTGTGTAAACTCTCTGGCCTTCTATTTTAATCAACACAAATGTGTATAATAGAAAGACATAAAGGGCACTCTAGTGTCAAATTCATGTGAAAGGTGGGAAATGTTTTTTTAACCATGCTAGCATCATTGTTCTATACATGACATGGGTTAGGGTCAGGGTTGACTGTGGTGGCGGTCAGAGGTATAAATGCTCAGAAATTTGACCGTCTTGGCGGTGTTAGTCCTCAGCTATTGTGACTAGCTAGTGCTGGCTCAGCAAGCGAGCATGTTAGCAATTAGTTTGCCAGCTACAGGAGTTCAGTAACCCTGCAATTATCGTCACTACGTCACCAAGACTTGTGGAATATTTCACAACGACATGATCTCAAAGTTTCTGAAGTGTCCAAGCCTTCATACTACTGTCATTGTGAGCATTTTAATTCAATTAGCATTCAGCTGAAGTTAGCATTAAGCTCATATGTCCAGGCAATGACAGGAACATCGGGCTTTGTACTAGGGAGCTGGCAGGGTAACATCCGGTCAACGTCCGGATCAGCTGATTTGGACATTTGCGTTCACACATACAGCTTGTTGTAAAGTTCAGGGTGGCAGTGCATGTTTGAACGCGGCTTCAGAGAGCTGCTAACGAGTCTGTTTGTCTGACTGCCTCTCAGACAAAATCAAGACAGCTGAGACAAATAAATGGTGATAGATGCTTTATTAAATTGGCCTGCAGCAATAGAGGCTGCAAAAGAGGCTGTTGAGGACAGTCCAGAGGGCTTTCTCCTCACTTTATGAAGATTGAGGGAGGGGTGCCACTGTTTTAGCTGCATCCAGACGTGAAGCGGGAGCGCGGGGGGATGTGACCACTGGCCGTTACCTTGTCTCCCATATCTCATACTGAACAATTTTTTCAGCTTTTTTTCCCACCGTTCATGCTGACTCACTGTCAGACCTATAGTAGTAGAGATATATACTAATTAATGTGCATGAATTAGCAAGAAAAATGTACCTACATCTTCCCTCTTTTGGCAGCTTATTTTTGCTCAACAGTAACACAATATGCTCCAATACATTCAGTAGAAAGCTGTGGTGTAGAGTAATACAGTAGGTCCCCAAAGGTGAATCATTACACACCAGGAGGGTCAATACAAATGTGTATTTGCCATGACTTTCACGTTTACTCCACCTCATACGAAACAAGAACTTTGCAGTCTTTTTGCTCCAGACGGTCACTTTCAGCTGCCCCCTCTGTCCCCGGGGAGGTCACAGTTTTTCTCGACTAGGATATAACAGATCACTGTGGTACCTTCTGCGTGTTTGAGCCTGTCAGACCGTCACTAAAGTTTACTGCTGCGGCATAATGACACAAGCCCTCCTCCTCCTCCTCCTCCATCACCTTCTGGCAGCAGCTGGGACTTCCTCTGGGAGAAGGAGAGAGAGAGGGATGACAGAGGAGTGATAATGATGTGAAAAAGCGCCCTGACCTTGGGATGATTGGGATCATCGTGGCGAGGGCCTTGTCTCCCTTGGCTACAGCTCACGTCACATCTTTACTCAGCAAACTCACATCCTGTCAGACGAGGAACATGCTTCAGTGGGCTCAGAGGTCTGCTGGGTGTTTGTATTACCACAGCAGGGAGCTACACCTCTGTATTTACAGAGGTGTGTAAATTCAGAGGTGTGCGCTCCTCAAGGAGGTTTGTTGGCATGACTAGAGGAGATATTCTGCATTCTGATGTAGGGTTGTCAAAAATATTGATACTCAGATACTAATCGATACTAAAAATTTGTATTCGATACGATACTCATTTATAACAGTATCGATACCAACAGTGCCTTCTTCGCCTCCTCCAGACACACAACTATACACACAGCAGACAGGCAGGCACACAGCCCCTCCAGTCCCCTCAGTAACAGCTGAATATGTTAGCTCAACACCGTCAGCTGGGCTGTGTCGCCAGCATAAAACTAAATTAATATGGCAAGTGCTGCTGCAGGACATTCGCGACCAGTTTTAGTCGAAAATGAAAAAAAGTTTGGAAGTATTTTTCAACATCATTGAAGTATTAAACATTTATCATAAACGTTAACGCATTAACGTTAGTCGTTTTATCATTGGCCGACAGCCACATTAGCCGTCTGTTAAGCTAGCGGCTAATCAAAAGACTAACGGTAATGCGTGCCGCCGGCCAGGTTAACGTTTATGATACATGTTTAATACTTCAATGATGTTGATATGGGAGCTTTACTAACCTCTCGAAATTCCTCATAGAGGCCGGGGTGTCGGTCCTTAAGATGCTTTGCCAACTTCGTCACCACCACTATGTAGCATTGTTTGCATACAGGCTTATCGACATCCTTAGCCTGGTCAACACACTACATGAGACAACTTAAAAATGTTGTTGTCATAGTTGTTGTTTTGTTTTTTGAACTACCTCAGACAACCTAAAAATATTGTTGTCATTGATATCTTACAGTAAGCTTGCTGGGGTTTTTTGCACTACATGAACAATTAAAAAATATTGTCATTGATGTTATTGTTCTTACTATTAATTTTTTGTCATTTTTTTCCCCCCACGGTATCGAAAATGGTATCGAGTATCGAATATTTTCCTGGGTATCAGCATCGAGTTTGTAATTCTAGTATCGTGACAACACTATTCTGATGTATGACAGATAAGACAAAACAAAACTATATCTTGAAAGAACCAGGGCCCTGTTTCAGAAAGCATGTTTAGTGAGCCACCAAGTGTCTAGGTTTCCGACCGACGCAGTTGTTATTTTCACGCCCAGCGCCCACTTTGTGTACTTGCGCCCATCTGTGCGCCCATGGCCTTAAAATGAGGTGTGGTCAGGCTCATCGTTGGAGCATTGCTATCTTGAGGCAGGCGAAAACGATTGGACCATTGACCAACAAAAATCTGGTCTAAAATCAATGGCACAGTGTTTTTCCTTCTATTTAAAGGCCACATTGTTCAGATAATAAGATGTACGAGGCGGCTTCACAACGCACGCACACTTAGTGTGTTACACAATGATGGACAGATTGTAGAAGAACACAGAACCGTAACATTAGATCCTGACCGATCCTGTCGGCGTGTAGGGAGATTTGAATCATCAATGAATTTACGCTGTTGTTTGTAAATGCACACAAGTCTCTTCATACGACACGTCGACATCGTCTCAGCTTCTGTGGGATCGCTGCAGGTAATGTAATTAATATTTTCCCAATTAATGATGTATTAATTCACCCATCTGCATCCATCTGCTGTTAATCAGAATGATCATTTTTATGACCAGATCTACAGACTGCAATCCACTCTATAACAATCACACAGAGACGCAGCAGCCCTCCTCCTCCTCAGTTAAAGATTGGTGCATTTGTTCATATGCAGTCGAATGGAGTTGTTGATGGGACAGAGGATTGGGAGACAGTGGAGGCTGAGGGTCCGCCAGCCAAAGACCACATACCTGTCCATCAACGAGACGAGTGCCGCTGTTTAAATAGCGATGCACCTGAGCAGACACGCTGTCTGACACACTGTTTCATTTCCTCATTCATAGAGTCAATATCAAAGCACGTCAGACATTACATCTTTAGAATCACCCAAATCCCGGTTAATTATTACTTCCCTGCTTTTATTATCAATCTGTCGATAATGTAATTACAAAGAAAGCAATCTGTGGACCTTGTGGATTTATCCATCAGAATAAAATCTATAGGCATTGACCTACTCTGTGGACATTAAAGCAGCAGTCAGGTTGTCGACCAGTTTCCCTGCAGTGAAACGTTTACCTCACACTACTGTAAATAATCACTTTTTAAAACCAATCTCTGTAAAGCTTTAGACACGTGAGATACTGATCAATGATCATGTTATTATTGGACTGATAACTGTCAGCACATCACGTCTGAGATTGAATATTTCTGAGTGCAGCTGAAACGACTTTAAGATTATAAAGTGGACTAAATGTGGTTTGAATACAGGCTGCATCTATAAGTAGTTTTAATGTGGTGTGACAGCATTTCAGTGACTATGTTTAAATTTACACACGTTGAAATATGAATGCTGCTGAGCCAGATTTTTAAATGTAATACAGACGTCTAAAAATGTCAGAAGAGTTACTTTGAACCGTAATCTTATGTGTTTAATCCATATTTTCAGTTTAAGTTGCTGCCACCTGCAGCTTGTCCCCGTCAGGCTACAGCTAAATAAATGGTCATTTAAAAAATCCAATGTAACATAGGCCTAAAGTAAGATGCTTAATCAGCATTGTGTGAACTCCTTTGGCAAGGGCTTGAAGGTAAGAGACATTTGTTTATATGAAAAATTGCAGGTTTAATTAAACAATAAGGTTGATGACATTTTTCTACAATCAAAAATTCCAGTTAGGGAACCAAAACCAACAATAAATGTACAACTATCCTACTATGAAGTATTGTGTGTGTATCAAAGCCTGATATATCTGCTTTCTCTGTGCCATCTGTTGCACTGGGTGACATGTTCCTTAATGACCATGAAAACACATATTGTTGTTTATTTTGACTCAATCCCACACACACACACACACACACACACCATCCTAGTGCAAGAAATACTCCCTGGAGGGCCAACTGTTGATTAATCTCCCGCTGAAAAAAAAAAAAGTCCACAAGTCATGAGTCATGTTTGGTCAAAAACTACAGTGACCAGCTGTTTTAGTAAATTACGAGGCCATTCTTTAAAACTTCACCACATGTTTCTGACCTATTTTTGAAGAATTATGTCTTCAGGAGGAACCAATGGGTTACGAGCCACAGACGGAGAAGTGGTGGAAAAAGTAGAACTCAACCAGCAGTGTGGAACTTCTATCTCCCTCCTCTGGCAGTGAGAGTAATTACACAGACACTGCCGACATGCTCATGATGCATGTGTGTCTTCTCACTGTTTCCACACTTCCACCCTCAACCACCCACCCACTTAGGTCCCTCCCCTCACCTCTCCCTTACATCACCCTCCATTTCTCACAGAGCTAATGAACGGGCGGAGCTGTGAAGGCCACAGAGGGTTTGAGAGGAGGTGTCAGGGCAGCCCCTCCCCCCAAAGGTCCACCAGGATCACAGAAGTCATTACCCAGTGTCGGTATCGATCTGCCAGCTGCTGTGTGGTGTCAGAAATTCTCTCTGCGTATAGACTCTGTGTATGCATATATGTGTATATACATGATGTATAAGTACAGTGTATGCAGTAGGTATATACTTTATATATGTGTTTTCTATGTGCACAACTCTGAGTTCCATATCCCTTTCCCAGGAGCACAATTAACCCCTCTCTCCGTGTCAACACCTTCCAGAGGGGCAGCTCCACGCAGGACTGACAGGGTGAAGCTGGAGGCAGCTGCTGTTTCCGTCCCGTGTGACAGCTGCACTGAATCACGCCTACTGAAATGATCACATACTGTAAGTGTTTGTGCATATGGTCATTTGGCCTCTTCACGCTGTATGTTATCTCACAAATTCAGTCGTCAGTGTAAAAAAGGTCATTTCACATTTAAAAAAAAAAATCTAACTTTGTCCAGTTGAGTCTGAGTTGACCTCACGATGCCTGGTAGCCTATACACCTCTCTGTTGCTAAAATGTTTTCCTGTTTCCACTAACATATGGTGGCTTCACACCTAATCCAAGGTTGTGATGATGGCCGGGAGTGGGAGTCATCTCAGATGCTCCCAGTAATGTTGTCTTGTGTTCTGTTAAATCAATGTAGATATTAAACTTTTAAAACTTCAAAAAAAAGTTTTAAAAGTTCGGTGAATCAAACTGTTCCTGGGTTTATTTCAAAGAAAGAGGGACACTGTGACGTGTTGACTGACACGCCCATGTCAGGTTTTTTAGTTCTGTTTTCTGTCATTTTTGCATGTTTCCTGTTTTATTTTCTAATCAGACTTGTTTCAGACCTCCCCACTTCCTGCCCAGTGTGTTTCCTGCCAGTCCTGATTGTCTGCCCCGCCCTGATTAGTTCCACCTCTGCCTTGTTTAGCTGTCGGTATATACAGTCCTGTGTAGCAGTCAGTCTTTGCCAGTTCGTATCAGACCTTGTCCACAAGTACACAGGTATTTTTGAAACCCAAGCTTTTTCTATGCATTTTGGCCTTTCGGCCACACAGAAACTGCATTTTAGGTCACTGAAAACAGACATTTTGGAAAACTGAAAAGATTTTCAGAAACTCAGTTTTTTGTTTTTCCATGTAGACAGGGAAAACCCAGTTTTTGGCTTGTAACGTCACACTGTGCGCCGAGGTTTCTGCTTCATTTGACGTCTCTATTTCAGGACTTCATTGTCCCAATCATAATTATCTTGTAACTAGGACCAATATGTTTCTGTTTGGAGAAACACAATACACTTGATATTGATTTTTATTACAGATTGAAGAAAGAGCTCATCATTTTTTTCATTACCTAGTCGCTCCCTGAATCATAAGAAAATACAGAGCCAAAAAAACAAACAAACATGGGATGTTATGCAAGGCATTAATTATGACAAACAGACATCTGATCTCATATAAGAAAAATGGCTGTATTTAAATAGCACTTTAACCCAAAGCAGTTTACAATGTTGCCTCTCATATACCCTTTCCTTTAGGGGTTCTTGGTTGTCCTCGATGTCACTTCTTCTAACGTGGGGCTGGATCAGTTGTGCCACTACGGATATATTATTCTGACATATTTGGAGGAGGGTTTTTGCCTTTTTTTTCTAACTGGAGCGGACAATGAGTGTTCTGATTAGGTTATGCAAAAATAGGGGACACAATCATGAAACCAAGATATAGAAACTGTAAATTTTATAGATACAGATTTTTCTACCTCTTGGTGACAGCGATAAAGATCTTAATAGCAGAAAACAAAACATGCTATTTAAATTCAGTGCAACCATTTATGAAGTAGAACAAACACTGTGTGTAATCATGTAAATCAATTATATTAGATTAGAGCTAAGCTGCATTTATGGGACCACATCTGGTGTGATGTAACTTATATACTGTAGATATATAACAGCACCTTGAATAGTGAATGGGTTAGGCAGAAGATGAGGATTTAAGGCTCCAGGGTGTTGAAACACTTATCTGTTCCTGTAATGGCTGCTGCAGGCTGAATCCTCTCACTGTTGAATGAGGACACCTACTGGCACTAAGTTCACCTCCCCTTCACTTCACATCTCTCTGCTCCCTCGCCTTCAGTTAAAACCCATATCTCCACCCTCTTGATGCATCTTTCCTGCACAGGTATTGACTCCTTTAAAGCTCCATGCCACAGGAGAGTACAATCATTGGTAGAGAGGATTTAGGGTCAGGGCCTGAAGTAGCCTTCTGCCCCCCTTCTCCACTTGAGTCGAGGAAATCAAGCTGATTAGAAAATGCATCCCTGATCTTTTCGCAAAACTACTTCAGGCACACCCAGATCCATGGGTTATGACATGGGCCCCTGCATACATACATGTAAGTTTAGTAGTTATAAGTAGTTTAACATCTCTTTGTTGTCATTTGTTTTTATTTGTATCGACAAAATTCCACAGCACACGATTTAGAAAAGGATCAAAGGAATCCTGATATGATGATCAGAGCTATTCTGCTGTGCTGTTAAACTGCTCTACTCCCTTAAGAATTCTGTGTTTTAATGAATCGTTTCTATAGCCTCATTATGCTGCACAGCCGTAATATGAAGTGAAATATGAAAAAAAAAGTGGTACAGTGGACTGGTTATTATAAGCACTGAGAATGGTCAAGCAGAGAAGTTGAACCAAGAGCAGATTGAGGGTGGACAAGGCACACAGATTGACTTTCAGACAGGAGAGTATATCTACTAGTAACGTAGCGGTGTGTGTGTGTGTGTGTGTGTGTGTGTGTGTGTGTGTGTGTGTGTGTGTGTGTGTGTGTGTGTGTGTGTGT
>JBBPCS010036599.1:0-21276 GCA_037974645.1 Hollardia meadi
TCCATGTTTTGCCCAATAAAAGGTTGTTTTGTTTTGTTGTTTTTTTTGGGGGGGGGGGGGTGTAGTTTTATCTGATGTCATACTCTGTACAGATTGTAAAGCCCACTGAGGCATTGTGATATGTGATTCTGGGCTACATGAATAAAATCGACTTGACTGGAATTGTCACATATGTTTATGGACAGAAATTAATCAATACTGAAATAGACAAAACATAAGAGTTGTGTCTTAGATATAAAGCCTTCTTATAATAGTAATTATTGTAAGGTTGAATATTAACACATAATCTCTACATCTGTGACATCATCTGCCTCACTAATAATGGTCTGGCACACTATGTATATGCATCTCCAGAACCACAATCTCCTGATGATAGTTTTAGAGCTTGATTGAACACCTGAAACAACAAACATGCCTCTGTCATCATTCAGAGCAACCTCAGTTGAATTTTAAGAAGTTTGAATACCTCTCTTTGAGATAGATAATAAACTCTAGTCAGACAATATTAGGGACAGTAGATTGAATTTTTGATTAAACAGCAACAAGAAACAACAGATCTAGGAGATCTGAATGAATATTTTCCAGTCATAGGTTAATATACACGAGCAACTAGATACACATGAAATGATGGGCCCACAGACTCAGTTTAAAGGAGCTGAAGATAAGATAAAGTTCTATCTCATCTTATCTGAATAGACATTTCATTTGTCATGTCGAACGACCGTTGTGGTGTAAACCGAACATCAAGCAATGTGTAGGATTCACTGTAATTAAAGTTAACATAGGTTTTATCATGTTTTGAGTTTAAAAAGAAAAAAAAGAAAAAAGATGAAGAAGCTCATTGTATGTGACAGAACCAGCAACAAGTACAACCCTGAATAAGTGAAATGTCATAACATTGATTTGTTTATTTTTATTTTGTTTTAATCAGAACAGCAGATACGGAAGATATAGAAATAACCTTAAACGGAAATCATCAGAATTCTCTTGAAAAAACAGAAGAGGTTCAGTCAGTTCAATGAGTAATAACTTATATTAAAGATGTAGCAGAGAAACAGAAAGTCTGGTGTTGGCTTCATCACTTTTAACAAACTTATATATTTTTAGCAACATACCACCAGTTCACATATAATTCTTCTGGATGTCCCCAGAAGGAACTAAACCACTAACACCCTGGTCATATATGTTTCAGTTAAAACACAAAAGTCTATATAAAAGTAACTATTAAAGGGGCATCAGGGAGTCTAACATTTATTGATCTCTACTGGACAATCTGCGAAATTAGAACACCAATAGAACTCGTTCCCAGTAGAAGTCTATGGGGAATCACAATATGCTGGTGTTTTATTATGGTATGTTGTGGTACAGGTGATTGTGCTGTGGACAGTCAATATCTCCTTGTCTATTTGGATGTCTTTAAAAAGTAAAAAGAATAGTAAAGGGGATAGTCTTTGGCCGTATTAGTGAATCAATGAAGGCATTATGTCAGGGTTGTTGAATGGATGAAAATGGAGAGAATCAAATTTCCACATCGTTTGTCTTTTCATCAGTCTAAACTACACTTCAGCAGTCTTTATACTTGACTTAACGAGTGTTAGCATTAGGATGTTGACACACGTTAACCACAACTGGATGAGAACATGCTCACATTTATGTATTGTAGGTAAAGATTATCATACGTCAATGTGGTGGCAACGATGTGACTTAAACTCACCTTGGATTGTGAGTTGCAGCCGTCTCTGCTCCACCTGCTGCTGAGTGCTGGTTGTACATGTAGTGAGAGACGCCGGAATCTGTGGCCCCCAGCTGGCCGACTATAAGGGTGCCATCTGCTGGATAAACGTGCAACACAGCAGACATCATAAGAGCAAGAATACAATCAAGATACAAACATGAGAACCTTTTCAACTACAATACCTATAAATCAGACGTAAGAGTAGAGGAGGAATTTGACGGCCATTGAAGAGGCATCATTTATAACTGCATCAAGTCTGCAGTTGTAAATATGGTAAGACAATCAGCAGGTCATTTCTGGAGAGAAAGTGATCAAACTGTCCACTGGAAGCGTTGTCTTGATAAAATGTAGAGCTATCTCGAAAGGCAAATCATGCAATTTAAGTTTCACAATCATCTGACGCTCCCACAAACTGCTACACTCGCCTGAAGTTACATCAGCCATTGGATTTCATGTTTTTTTTTCCTGGCCCATTCAGAATGGACCGTTGGGGAGTGACTATGCATGGCAGTTAGGGCTGGGCGATATAGACTAGGTAAAAAACGTATCTCAAACTTATCTCTAAAACTTTTATATCCAAGAAAAGGCCTGGTTTTGTAAATTTCTGTGAAATAGAAAAAAAACAAAACAATTTTTCATGCTCCAGCAGCTTCCGGAAGCCTGTACTCACTGAATACACAAACAGTATTTTTTTTTTTTTTACACCAGCAGGGGGAGACGACATACTTCAACAAATGAAACAAGGAGAGCAACTTGTTCATTACATTGCAACAGTGATGTTGTTACTGAACTGACAGGACGTGAACAGAAAGCTGATGCAGTTAGAATGCCACATCGTCTTTGACATGATGTTAATGGTCTTCATATTTAGCATCTTTCATCTGCCATGGATTAAGGGTGAGAAAACAACATTCCAAACCACATTTAAACAGCTAAGGGCTTTAGTATCTATACTATCTAAAATGTTTTGTTTCTTTACAGGTGCCTCTAACACCAACAGTATCTTCCAAACACCTCTCTTCATCATTAAGAGAAGTGCTTCATCTGTTGTCAGTGGGATTAACTGCTCACACAACATAACAAATTATGATGTTATTCTGTGGTACAAACAAGAAGGACAAGGCGTCCTAAAACTTCTGGGAAACCTGAATGTAAATTTCATAAACCTTGAGGACAACGTGAAAGGAAAAATCAGCTTTGACGGACATGGCCGTACAAATTCAGAACTCACCATTTACAATCTTACATTAAGTGACAGTGGTGTATATTTCTGTGCTGCTCGAGAGCACAGTGCCGCATATTCCCTTCAAGTCAACACAAAAACTTATCTTTATCGGTCTGCAGAGAGACAACACTTTAGGCTCTTGAACACCTGCAGCTTTGAAGATAGTAATCTTAATTTATATGACACAAATTTGACCCACACCGAGGACAAAACTAGAGACAACCATTGACTGTATATAAAACAGCTGACAACACACTTTCTTTATGACACTGTGTGAAATTTAAGCTTTAAACAGTTATTATATTAGTGATTATCGCTGAAGTTGTCAGGTTCAGGAATGAAGAAAGAAGAAGAGGGGACTGATAAAAACCTGTTTAGGTTGACTCTTAAAATAATGTCTTGCTACTGGTATGTAAAATTTTTGAGATAACTTTTACAAGGCTTTTTATCATTGAAACATAACCAAATACAGTACATCATATTATCAAACCCGGTCTCTTCAGCTTTTCAGTGATCACAATTAAAGTTGATGTAGTGTGATGTACTGCAGGGGGACGCCCACTCCCATAATACACAAACAATACTAAAGACTTTGATAGAACAGCTGATAGGATCGCATCACACAATGCAGCGACACTCCCTCCTGCAGCTCTTCATATCCACTATATGAGACTATGTGAGTAGTTTCTGTCTGAGAGAATATGGATGTTATCGTCATTAAGCAAGGCCTCTTCAAGTTGTCAGTCTTTGTGCTGTGGACTACAGGTAATTACAATAAATCATCTGTAAGTCGTTTTTTTGTTATTATAATTGAATGTCATTTTAATGTGATATAAGAGTATATCAGCGGAATCCAGCAACAGAAAATCATTATGGTATCTTTTATTGTTAAACATACAGGTCTGATTGATGGGAGTGGTGTCACACAGACTGACATACTGTGGAAATACAAGGCTGAAAATGCAACAATTGACTGCAGCCACACAAAAGGAGCCACCTACTTCCAGATGTACTGGTACAGACAGCTGCCAGGAGAAACAATGAAACTAATCGTGTTCACATCACCCGGCAAAGGCGATCACGACTTTGGAGATTTTAGCAAAGATAAATTCTCAGCCACGAAGCCTGACGCTCACAGCGGAACATTCACAGTGAAGAATCTGGTGCCACAAGATAAAGGATTGTATTTCTGTGCTGTTAGTGAACACAGTGATACAGACACACGTGAAAGCTGAACAAAAACCCCAGTGCCTTGTTAGCATAGCTTTTACCAAAATGTTTAATTTCCTGTACTGTAGGGGGACCTCAAGTACCACAAACACTCCAAGTTCCACTTTGATTCAATATGTGGGTTTAGATATAGCAGCTAACAAGATCAGAGAACGTCACACACTGCAGAGACACACCCACAAGCAACTCTTCATGTCTCTACACTGCGCACTACGCTGACAGTTATGGTATATGAGATTTGAACATTTAGAACATGGACATTATTAAATATGGGCTCCTCAGCTTGTTACCATTTCTAGAACAAAGGCAAAGGCTGGGCAACATGGTTGAAATCAATACCATGATTGAGATAAGATTTTTTTTCTGAAATTAAAATATGACGACAAATATATGTAAAAACTACATTTAAAAAAAATCTGATTTTTGTCTGTATAAATGGAGTGAGCTGGCGAGGGGAAACGACGAGACAGGGCCATGATGTTTTGCCAACATGGTTTGTGTGCGACCCTCAACCGGGAGATTTAAAAGCAGCTAGGAGCAGTTAGCAGCTAACCCAAAGAAGAAGAAAAACAACCAAAAATGTTGTTTTAACATAACACACTAGACTCAGACGCTGCTGTGTTAATCGTCATGCCTCTTAATTGCGGAACGCCGGCTTGCCATCTAAAATCACAAAGTGGGGCAGCGTTATGACACTATTGCTTTGTTCAGTGTAAACAAGCAAAGACGGCGTTGAGAAGGGTCTTTGTTGCAGCGATACTGCACAATCTCTGCGTAAAAAGGGCTAAAGTTTACAACTTCAATGAGAGGATGAAGCAAAAACTTTCTTTCTGGTCAAGACAAGAGGGAAAAAACAACATGAGAGTGAATTGTGGGAACAGCCATCAAGGAAACTTGTTTGATGTCATCAAATTAACCGCGCCACAATCGAACATGCGTTCATGAAAATTAAACTCGCACTTTCCAGCAGTAACCTCTGTGGAGACCAGACAGTCAAGACAATATGTGGGAGTGATGACCATCTTGCCTCTCAGTCAAGGTTTAGTTACTACTCTGGACTAATGCAAGATGGAAAGCAATGAATTGATATTGACTTCTGACTATAGGCTTATGTTTACATTGTAAACTAGCCAAAGCCATTGTACAGCTATACTTCCAGGCAGCAGAGCCAGAGCTCAGTGTTATATTTTATTATTTCTGCATTTTATATTTTCTACAATTTCTTATTTATGTTCTTGTGATTTATGATCTAGCAGCCTCCTAACTTTGTTCTCAAAGTGCATCAGATTAATGCATTCGAAGTTAAAAAAAAAAAAAAAAAAAATTCCTGGGGAGCATGCCTCTGGACCCCCCAGATGGTTCGAGGGTCACCCACCATAGTCTCATGAAATCCAGTGGGAAACACTGAGGGGGGCCTCAAGTACAACCACAGAACTGCAAATAATACAGCGACACTCCCACCTGTGACTCTTCACATCTCTGTTGTGACGTCACACCTCCCATCACACAGTCTGACAGTGACTCTGGACTCTGAGATCATTTTGCTCAAAACACAATAATGATCACAGCTGGTCTGATCAGACTCTCTGCAGCTCTGCTCTCTATTATAGGTACTGCTCATTGTGATGCTGAGGACTGAATGATTTTCACTTCCGTTTTGATTTTTCTGATGTCAATTAAATTAAGAAAATATCAATTGTTTGATTTTGACCACCCAGTTTGCATAGTGAAGTAGAGTCACTGGTGGTTCTCTAAGATGATAAGATCTTGTTTTTTACCCCCACAGGTCTAATTGATGGGAGTGATGTCACCCAGACCCCTCTGCTGTGGAGGGTTGAGGGTCAGTCTGCCACGATGAAATGCAGTCACACTAAGGACAGTTCATATCGACAGATGTACTGGTACAGACAGCTACCAGGGGAAGGAATGAAACAAATAGTTTTCACAACTACATTCAGTAGTCATGAATATGAAAGTGGCTTCAGTGAGGACAGATTTCCAGCAACAAAGAACGATGCTTTGACTGGATCTTTGACGGTGGAGAAGCTGCTGCCTGAGGACAGTGGAGTGTATTTTTGTGCTGTGAGTCAACACAGTGATACAGGTGAAATAGAGAGCTGCACAAATACCCAACTGTTTGGAATAAAAGACAGCTGTCTCTTTAATGAACTGTAGAGGGAACTATACACAAATAGTTACACTAATCTTTACACAGAGTTTAAGAAAAAAATGTATTTTTTAGGTTTACATTAAATTGATCTATTTATCCCCGTGCATGATTCCACTTGCTAGTATATTTCCCAAGAGACCTGAGAATTTTTTTTTCCATTAATTCATTCATCATATTATAACTGTATTGCATTGAACTCTGTTGAACGTTTAAATAAAATAACTTTTTCTGAAATTAAATTACATTTTTTTATTTAATTAATGTAAAGTTTAATTCCTTTTGAATTTGTGTCTTAAAATAAAGACACTTTTTTTTACAACTCTACTCCAAATATGTGATTCAATACTAGAACTGCTAATATGTTACCGTCTTTCATCACTGCTTCATATTGCATATACAGCCTGATCCTCCACCATTTTGAAAGATGTGTTTTGTTCAATACAGTTCAAATCACACATCATCAATCCTGCCTCCTCAGTTTGTCAGTGTTACTGATCTGAATGCAGGGGGACCTCCAGTCCCACATTTATACTTCAACTGACAATGTGGGTTTTTATACAGCAGCTTACAGGATAACAGCAGAGACACACCTACCCGCAACTCTTCATACCCCTGTAACTACATTGACACTTTTAGACTCTCAGTTTTGAAACATGGACATTAACAAACATGGCTTACTCAGCTTGTTGGCATTTGTGCTCTGGATACAAGGTTAAGTACCGTAATATCAGCAGATTTAATTATCAGATCAAATGTCCACTTATGGTAACTTTTACTCTTAAACACACAGGTCTAACTGATGGAAGTGATGTTAATCAGACTCCTTTACTGTGGAAAAAAAAGGATGACAGTGCAACAATAGAATGCAGACATACGAAGGGTGTCGGCTACAACCAGATGTACTGGTACAGACAGCTGCCCGGAGAAGCAATGAAGCTAATCGTGTTCACATCACTCGGCAGAAAAGATCACGACTTCGGAAATTTCAGCAAAGAGAAATTCTCAGCCACCAAACCTGACGGTGACAGCGGGACATTCACAGTAAAGAATCTGGTGCCAGAAGATAGAGGCTTGTATTTCTGTGCTGTGAGTGAACACAGTGATACAGACGCATGTGCAAGCTGAGCAAGAACCCCAGTGCACCGTTTGCATCTCATGTACTGTAGGGGGACCTCAAGGACCACAGATTCTTCCAGATACACCATGTGGATTTTGATACGGAAGCTAACAGGAGTGAACATCACACATATGACACTCCCACCTGCAACTTTTTAGATCTCCAACTACTCTGACAATCAGACCTGTTGCAGCCTCAGAATACCGTAACATGGCCATTATCAAACATGGTCTCCTAATGCTTGTGCTCTGGATTAAAGGTAAGATCTACCAGAAACATTATAACCTTTAACATTTTTTAGGTCAACAAGCAAAAAGTTGAAAATCATTTAAATGGTCTACTGTTGTTCACACAGGTCTAATTGCTGGTGATGATGTCACCCAGCCTGACATACTGTGGAAAGACGAGGATGACACTGCAACAATAAGCTGCAGCCACAGAAAGGGTGCTGGCCATTACCAGATGTACTGGTACAGACAGCTGCCAGGAGAAACAATGAAACAGATCGTGTTCACTACTGCAAACGGCAATCCCGACTTTGAACCAGACTTCAGACATGAGAAATTCTCGACCACCAAGCCCGACGCTCACAGCGGGACATTCACAGTGAAGAATCTGGTGCCACAAGATCAAGGCTTGTATTTCTGTGCTGTTAGTGAACACAGTGATACAGGTGACTTAGCCAGCTGCACAAATACCCAACTGTTGGTATCACAATGAATAGAAGACAATCAGTGTCTGTCTGTAGGGGGAGCTCGAAACCTGTTGACCATGTTCAGATTTTTGGTTGGCGTTCAGTTTTATACAGTGGCTGTGAGAGTGTAGCAACATATTGTTGAAAATTAAAAATATAGAAATTGTTGCACCATAGCACTCCATGCTACAGAACATGTTTCCTGACGTCTGTGGACTGCAATTAAGTGTAAATTTAATTACTGCTTCATTTAATTTCATTCCTCGGAATTCAAGTGAAATTTTATCAATAATAACATAATTTTGTATTATGTTTCTGTTTTTTTTCAGTAGAAATCTTTTTGATTTGCTTTTGTGAAACTATGATTACAAAAAGAAGGTCATGTTTCTTACTTTTCATGCATTTCAGAACCAAGTTGAAACCCAGCTTGATGGTTACGATGAGTGTCATGTATTCTGTGAAGGACAACTGCCTGAATTCACAATAAAAATAATTTTATCTACAAATATAGAGATATACGATATAGACATAGACAATAACGGAGATAAAATGAAATACTGATATTATGTTAATAAACAAAACTGGAGATGGCTCAGTGAAATCTCAACTTCACGTACTAAAACTCAGACAGCCAGAAGACAGCGGCATACAGTATATTACTGTGCAGCTAAGCAGGCACTGTGACTAAGACTGGGTATTGTTTAAGAAAATTATGATAACAGTACCAATACCAGAACCCTTAAGTAAGTCATTAATTAAACCCTTAAGACAGTAATTGAATGCTGGAATTGTTTGACTAGTCTATACAAAAACCCTCTCTGATAATCAGCCACATAAATTCACACTGAAGGAAAGCACACCTGCATTTAACTGCAGCTCGTGGCAGGGAATCACCACTGATATCAACCTTGTGTTTACCAACACAGCAGGATACTGGAAAAATCCACTGATGAAGACATGTGACGGTCCATAAAGTCGACCCCTCCTCCTCCTTCACATTCAGGCAGCCCTCGTCAGTTTGCATCATCATTATAGTTTTGTTTTCATCTGCATTACGATCATGATAAGACTCTTCATACATTTAGCAGCTCTGCCGTTCTGTTTAACAGGTAATTATATTAACTCCTACCTAAATATTTTTTATTTTGCCCACTAAAGCAGTTTGTTTTAAATGTCTCTTGCAGAACTCTCAGAAAACAGCGTTCATCAGACTCCCAGTGACCTGATCAAACGTCCTAAAGAAGAAGTCCTGATGAACTGCAGCCATTCAAACACTAATTTTAATATGATCCAGTGGTATGAACAGTCAGCTGGGGGAAAAGATATGGCTCTAGTTGGCTATGCACGATTCTCTTCTGTAGTTGTTGAAGATCAATTCAAGGACAGTTATAATGTGAGCGGTGATGGGAGAAGTCTGTCAAGTCTTCATGTTGCAAAGAGTCGATCCAAGGACAGCGCAGTGTATTTCTGTGCTGCCAGTAAAGCACAGTGCTGCACCAACCCTCCGTCTCCAACAAAAACTTACTCTGATGCAGCCAGTTACACAAATTACCACACGAACGACAACTAAACCACATAATGAATCACTGATATCAGACAGCTGCTGCACCACAAAGCAGCTAGATTCTTGTTTTATTCGTTAGGGTGCAGTGTTTCTACACAGATCATTAATATTGATGTATAAATGAACAAAGGGGAAAAACGCCACCCACCCACCACTGTGACACCACCCACCATAGTTTTCTGAGGACTTATTCAGAAAAGGAGGAAATCATCTGTATGCCTGCATGTAAAGAGATGAAAACTCACCAGAAAACAAGACTGACTTCAAATTCAGTCAGGAAACGCAGCATGATGATTATTGTCTGCTGTATAACACTGAATATTATACTGGTCTCAGGTAATGTAATGAGAATTGTTCTTTTTCTTTGCTAATAAATTGCTGTTGATATTTAAGTTTCATACTACAGGCTTTGACATGTAAATTCGGTTACATACAGTATACACCCAGAGATTCAAAGAAAGTACTGGGTTTTTGAAGTAATTACAGAAGAGACAGTTATATTCCCAGTTCTTTTCAAAGTTAAACTGGTGTCTTGCACTTGTTTCCTTTTATGAGGACATCATAGTTCCATTCAATAGTTCAATCCATAGTTTACTGTGATTGTATATTGTGTTTTGTTTTTGTTGATGTCTTTCCCACAGGATCCTCTCTTAGTGACCAAGTCTACCAGACTCCAGGCCACACTTACAACAAACCTGGAGAAACAGCCGAAATAAACTGTTCACACAGTATTCAAAGCTACAATCGAATCCTCTGGTACAGGCAATCACAGAACAGACAGCTACAGTTCCTGGGATACATGTTAAGTAGCAGAGGATTTCCAGAGACTGGACTGGACGTGAAGATAGAAGGGGGTGCAAATGAAGGCCAGACCTGCACGTTAACAATTTTAGGACTGAAAGGCAGTGCAGTTTACTTCTGTGCTGCTTGGTTACACAGTGCTACATATCACGGCTACTCGTTACAAAAACCTCCTTCATCTCTGTATCACAGCTCACAGAGCCTTACACCTGGAATAAGCCAGTCTAACCAATGTTGGGTCGTCCCTCTCATTCAAATCAGATATCATAATGAAAGGTTCCTTAATATTTGTCGCTATGCATCACTTAACCTGCCACATCCTGTTATTAACATCATACATTCAGTATGTCTGCAGTGTGTCATTTCAACAGGGTCACTATGATGACTCAAATTCTCACATATATCAACCTGATGAGTTTTAATGTAGCTGATGACTATCAGTAGCTCAAAATTTCAAAAATATTCACCTTCATGTCACTACAAATAAGCATCAAAGACAGGACTTTCCAAACATCTAAATTAAAAACATTACTTGACTTGCCATTACTGCCAAATTAGTGAACAGACTAGGGCTGTCACAATATCAGATTTTCAATACTAAACAATTATCATGAACAAACTAATTCACAATCTTTAACTCTATTGTGTTTTTGGCAAATGAATTACACTCAAATATATGTGGAGGGAGAGAGAGTCTGTAACCATAACTGTACAAAAAGAACAATTACACTTAATAAATCATGAAACGGCAACAAGATGAACTGATAACTAAAGATCCACAAGGCCTAACATCTGTGCTGGATTATTTATTATCACGTGTATTATTAACATGATGTCATGAATTAATTTTTAAACATCAAAGTTATCATCAATACCTGCAAATTAAATCAACTATGAATTCAGACATCTTATTATAAACACTTACTAAATTAGATGTAACCTTTAACAAATTGACTGTCGTGTGCATAAGTTTATATGCATTATTACAGGTCTTTGTTGTTTCATTTCCTTTCATAAGGTGGCAGTATATCTGTACTGGTGTGCAGTAGTAGTTGACATGATGGATTTAATGAGCAGGAAGCACTAAGACACCACCAACCCTTAAAAGTTGACTTTGTTTTCCTGATAGGAGGGTTTACTCAGAAAATGAGGCAGAATTTATCAGCATACCAGCAAATACTGTGATGAAAACACGGTGCCAATAACTAGACCGATAATTTAGTCAGAAAACAGAACATCATGATCATTTTCGTCTGTATAACTTTTAATGTTATACTGGTTTCAGGTAATAGAAACTCTTATTTATTTAATATGTCTTTTACAATTAGTTTTTTAAACAATGAGGATACTTTCTGGGATTACAAAAAGTTGAAAATTCAATCCATGTGCAAAGAGGAAAAGGAATTTTACGTCTTAAACTCCTGTCCTCTGCTCTCATTTTTCGGTTTTATTTTCACTCATACTTAATGAGATTGTATATTGTTTGACTTTTTTTTTGTTAATAGGTTCCTCTCTCAGCGACAAAGTCCACCAGATTCCAGCTAACATGTTCAACAACCAAGGAGAACCAGCCAAAATCTACTGTTCACACAGTATTCAAGACTACAGCCGCATCCTCTGGTACAAGCTATCAAAGAACAGACAGATGCAATTCCTGGGATACATGAATGTAAATGATGGATACCCTGAAGCTGGAGATGTGAAGATGGAAGGGAGTGCACTGAAAGACAAGACCTGCACCTTAACAATCAAAGAACTCTGGCTGAACAGCAGTGCAGTTTACTTCTGTGCTGCTAGTTTACACAGTGATGCATATCACTGCTCCTTAATACAAAAACCTCTCCGTGTTACAGCTCACAGCCCCATGCAACTGAATTATTTCATTTGAACCAACAAAATTTCTTCCCCTCATTAAGATTCAGAGATTTTAATGGGAGGTTCTTTTGAGCAGCAACGCAGTATTAAACCACCCTCAGATATTCATCATGTCTGCTGTGGCTGCAGGATAGTGACAGGAAAACTATGACGACTCAGGTTCTCATCACGTTTGTAGTCGCGTCTCTGTGGCTTCAAGGTACAAGGATAAAAACGTGTATTTATTTTTATTATTATTACAGTGCAAGAGATGTATAGATTTTATTTTGTATAACTTACATGGCAGCATGTATGCATCCCATACATGTGGATTAAATTTCAACTTTACAGGTCTTTTTTAGTAGCACCTAGAAAGATTGTGAAACGTTTAAAATCTTTAAATATTTTATTAAAAGAACTTTTTTTCCAGAAGGAATACCGATTATATTGAATTTTCTATCTTCTCCACACAGTTCACTGCCAGGATGTGACCCAAAACCCTGATATCATTTGGAGTTATGTGTCCAAATCTGCAGAGATGAACTGCAGCCACAACAAAGATATTTCTCATAACCAGATGTACTGGTACAGGCAGCGTCCTGGGGAGACCATGAGCCTCATTGTCTACACAGTTTTTGCTGGACAGCCAGACTATGGGGGGGCCCCTCAAACCAAATATTCAGCCATCAAGGAGAACATAAAGACCGGGGCTCTTACTGTGAAAGACCTGCAGCTTGAGGACAGCGGTGTGTATTTTTGTGCCGTCAGCAAACACAGTGATGTGAGAGGCTGAGCAGCTGAGCAAAAACTGGCTGACAATAAATTTGGTTAGTGTATCAGAAACCAAATTTAGACTTGTATATCGTTCCAGAAGGTGGAGCTGGAGCTCCAGAAATACTCTTTGATGCCACACGTGCACCACTATGATATTTAATGCACAGGAGCTGGTATTGATTTGATAGGAGGGCGTTGATAAAGAGTCAACAGCAAACAAAGTCACTCGGTGTTCTGTGTTCAGACAGGAGATCAACATGCCAAGAATCTGGCAATACAATATGTGTCACGATAGAGGGGTTACGTTTCAACATATCGCAATATATTGTAATACTGTAAGCAAGACGTTATAATGTTTCATAGCGTGTTCTTTGTGTTTACATTTGTAATATGTGCTTACTTCTTCCCGTCTCAGTTGACGATATGTTGGAGTGGAAGACTCAAATGGCTAAAGATTACAAAACGGCTATTTAACGGTCGGGGATTTAAACATAACACACAATGAACCACTGCTGCAAATTTTGTATATAAACTATTAATTAAAAATAAATACTGCGTTTTTGAGAATCAATACAGTATCACAAAACATATCGCAATACTCAAGTGTATCGATATTTTCTTACATCCCTAACGGTGACTAGTTTCTTTCTCCTTTATACAAAAACTACAGTATCAGCATGGTTTTAGACTACACCTTGAACAGACCCCTCCCAACCAGCTGCATGTTCTCTTTCAGCTTTGCCAGCTAATACAGTGATATATATACACACAGCGTTTCTCATCACTTCCCTTTCCTCTTCAAACCTTAGTCAGCTCACTTAAAGTCAGTCAGTTAATCTGATGTCAGGTCTTATATCTGCAGATCTTTGTCATATGTAGTCTGACATGTCATGTGAAGGTTTTACGTAACTGCTTTATTTTGAGGAGAACAAAATGATCTGCTTTCTTCTCTTCTGTTGTCTGGCAGGTAAACAACTAGAAGAAGCTCATATGTAAGTGGAAACATTATTTTCCTTGATAATCTAGCACAGTGTCTTTTTTTCCTGTAGGTGGTTGTCTGGGTCTTGAGGTCCGTCAGTCTCCCTCTGAGCTCATCACTAAACCTGGTGACAAAGTGCAGATTTTCTGCAGCCATGATAAAACTGACTACAGGATGATGCTCTGGTACCAGCGGTCACCTGGAGACACAGCAATGAAACTCATTGGATATTTGTATTTCAAGGATGTCAAAATAGAAGATCCATTTAAAGATTTTAATATGTCTGGAGATTTGGGGGGGAGTACAGCAAAGAATGGCTCTCTTATTATCAAAATTGTAGGACAAGGGCACAGTGCAGTTTACTACTGTGCAGCTAGAGAAGCACGCTGACAGAAATCCCTTCTGAAGTTTACAAATACTCTGCACGATCTTTAATCGTGGTTTTGAATAAGACAGAGAATAAACTGCTCCCAGACCACCTGCTTTTGTGGGTGCATTTTGGTTTGATGCAGTCTTATCATCATCAGTTAATGTGAAGAACTGTGTTTCTATTTTATTGGTTTAGTTCTAATTTAACAAGACTGAAATGGTCAAAGGAACAGTGTATAAGGATATAAGTTTGATATGAAACTACATGAAGCCACTCCTTTCTAAATCATGTTTGGTTCCTCCTTAAATGTGACTCAGTTTAGTGAGACAGCACAAACAGGAGAGACCCTGTCATCACTTAACTAATACAGCCTTTCATCCATGACTTTAGAGTAACTCTGTGCTCCATGTCTGATCTCTACATGATGATTAGATTTCTCTTCTGCCATTTCCTCACAGGTAACAACTTCCTCATTCTGAACTGAGATGTACTGTACGATTTACCTTCACATCTAAAATCAATAATCTGTCCAACTCTGCTTACAGCAGGTATTTCTCTGGGCGTTCAGGTCCATCAGTCTCCCTCTGCAGTCATCAGAAAGGCTGGTGATAATGTGCAGTTTGTCTGTACTCATGGACAAACAGACTACAGAGTGATGCTGTGGTACCAGAAGTCACCTGGAGACGCGGCTCTGAAACTTGTTGGATATGTAGATTATAGTAGAATAAGTCACGAAGACTTATATAAGGAGCATTTCAATGTCACTGGAGATTTAAGTGGAAATACAGAGAAGAATTGTTCTCTGTTTATAATGGACCTAAAAGAGTCTGAGCACAGTGCAATGTACTACTGTGCAGCTCGATATGCACGTTGAAGCGGATCTCCTTTCAACTACACAAAAACTAAACACCATCCTTAATCAACTGTGGTTTTGAGTATGGAAAAGACCATCATCAGCCAGCTGCAGTCAAGGTCTCCATCATGTGATTTCCACCTCACTTCCTCTCATCTCTGCTGGGTTTATCCACATTCAGTAATTACCCTTCAGTGCAATTTTTGTAATTCAACAGAAGCAAAGGAGAGACTAAATGAAAGAATGTTTCTCAGTGTCAACTTATGCTCTGGTTTCTCTACATCACTTCCTGCCCCTCCTTCAGATCCACAAAGCAGCACAGACTCCAGCCGGTTTTTCACATTCAACATGACGCCATCTCGTCTCATCGTTTCCATCATCACCGTCTTCTGGTTTAAAGGTACTGTATTCATGTAGCCACTTGTTTTAGATTTAATTTGGAATTAACCTTCAAAGCGGAGCAACTGAGGTGGAGTTTTTACATCAACTAATCATTGGTTGCTCGTTTCTTGCCGTTGTTTTCCCAGTAATTTAATCCAAACACACAATAAGGGTTTTTTTATCCACCAGTGACAAGACATTACAGCACTGCTTAACATTGTTTCTTGATCTCTTTACAGGAGTTCACCTCAGTAAAGAAAAACAAGTATTTCAGACTCCAACTGAACTGTTGATGAAACCCAATGCTGAAGTCAAGCTGAGCTTCACACATCAAATCCCGAGCTATGACACTATTCTCTGGTATCAACGCTCAGCAGGAGACACTTCCCTAAAGCTGATTGGCTATATGCGTTATAAATCTCCCAAGATTGAGTCAGAATTTCAAAGCCATTTTAACGTGAGTGGAGATGGAGAGAAAACAGCTTATCTTCACATCCTGAACTTGAGACACCCTGAAGACAGCGGAGAATATTTTGGAGCTGCAAGTTACACAGTAATAAAGACAGTGACTCTCTCGTACAAAAACCTCCATAATAATCCAGCAGATAACAGCACGCCAACAGAAACCACTGAACTCATGTGACACAGTATCAAAGTTTTGAAAAAGTTCTTCATTATTGGTTCATTAATATATTTTGTTCCTTTTATTTCACAGCTCGGCACTGAAGCGAGGTAGACTTTAAAGCATTAAAAGATAATAGATTAATTAAATTAAATTTACCAAATGTACTATAATAATAATAATAATAATAAACTTTACAGCATAATGTACAGAGGTTTGAGAATTAAAAAGATCAGCATCATCTTGATGGGTATATGCTGTAGTTCTGCTGCTTTTTTTCCAAATTAGGGCTGCAACTTATGATGAGTTTCATTATTGATTAATCAGGTAAAATCATTCGGTCAAATGAAATGTCAACCAAAACCCAAAGCTATTCAAATTACTACCACAGATGACAAACTTTGGAAAGTGAGCAAATCTACACAACTGCAAAATTGGCAAAGATTAATCTATTATTATAAAAGCTGCTGGTTAATTTTCTGTCAATCAACAAATCGTTTGAGCTCTACACCTTATGGATTTATTCATCTTAGAGCAAACATGGAATAACTGAACATGAGCATTATTGGTTGAGACTGCAAATGGATCCCATATGTCAAAAATAATGACAGACTGGTAAGGAATAAAACAGGACAAAAAAAGTCTTGTACGATATTATTATTGTTATTATTATTACTATTGTGTTTGAAACTCCGTTTATTCAAAAATGCTAAATACTTAACAGCAGCGTCCTAAAGAATAGATTCAACCAATAGGTGGAGGCAGAGCACATGATATGCAGCTTTTATCAAGAGGATGTTGATAAATTAACCCACACACAGACACAACACCCTCCCTCAACCCTCTGAATCTTCTCTGTGCGTCACATCAGTGCCTGACAATGTCTTCATCTACACCAATCTTTGGTTTCCTTTTCATCTGTTCTTATAGTAAGATCTCAAATATCATCCTGAATTACATTAAAGTAGTTATTTAAACAACATGCTGAACGTTCATGCAAAGAAAAAGAACATTTTTCTCCTCATTTATTTCTGCATCAATAACATTTTCTGAATCTTCTTCTTCCTCCACAGGTCAGGTGAGCGCGGTGACATTTCAGCAAGCTCCTTCACAGATAGTGAAGGAGAAAACGGAGGTCCACATTTACTGCAGTCACAATGATAATAACCTTCCACTAATGCTCTGGTATCAGCAAAGAAAGGACAGTCTGTCTATGACCCTCATTGGGTATGGATATGGAAAAAGCCCCCAAACCTATGAGGGTCAGTTTGAAGATCAATTCAAGCTGACAAGAGAAGACACACTGAGAGGAACGCTGATCATTCCCAGTGCAAACCTGTCACACTCGGCTGTTTATTTCTGTGCTGCCAGTACACAGTGATGTGGTTTAATGCCGCTCCCTCACTAAAAACCCTGATCTTTTTCCTGTAAATGAGATGTCTGGATTTGCAGATGGGGCGGCGCCTCTCCTAATACGTCACTGTAGAAAGCTGCGTTTCTCCTGCAACTGCTTAAACTTGAAAATGTCTCCAGCTGTGATTGGATTTCTTCTCATCTTGCTTCCATGTAATGAAATTAGCTCCAAAAATAACAATTTCATTGTGTTGTTGAATTTCTAAATCAATTAAATGGAATGTTATTTTCACTGTATCAACTAAAATCTGTGTTTTTCCTACAGATCGAGCCAAGAGTGTGACTTTTCAGTCGTCTCTTCCAAGAATCGTCATCGACACAGCCAGGGTAGAAATCACATGCAGTCATAATGATGCCAGCCTCTATTTAATGCTCTGGTACCAGCAAAAAGAAACAGGTTTGATGAGCTTGATTGGATACAGCAACAGAGGCAGTGACCCCAAATATGAGAAGCAGTTTGAAAAGGGGTTTGAGATTACAAGACAAGACATCCAAACTGGAGCTCTGATTATTCAGAGTGCGAATCTATCAGACTCAGCTGTGTATTTCTGTGCTGCCAGTACACAGTGATGTGGTTTAATGCCACCCCATCACTAAAAGCCCTGTTCTCTTTTTTTTCCTCTGTTGTTCTCATGTTCAAAAATCCTGGGAGGCAGGCTGGAATTAGCCTCAATACAGCTAAAATATTCTTATGACATTAACAACACTGACACTGATGGATTTAAACAATGAGACTCTTCAGTCACACAGTCTCAAAAGAATCATGTACACATAAAAGGGTTCAAGTCATTTTGCTAATAAGTAACATTTAAAGCACATAATTTAAGATTCAGATTGTGTGCACACTGTATTTGTGGACGACCACGGCGGGGCAAGCAGCCTCTTCACTGTTAGCCACCCAAACGTTAGCTTCATAACTGTCAGTTAGCCTTATGACTGTTAGCGTAACGTTAGCTACCTACCTGTCGTAACCGTTAGCTTAGCCAAACGTAGCTTAGTTGCCTTATGACTGTTAGCGTAACGTTAGCCACCTAAACGTCGTAACCGTTAGCTTAGCCAAACGTAGCTTAGTTGCCTTATAACTGTTAGCGTAACGTTAGCTCCATAAACGTAACCCTATGGTCGTAACCGTTAGCTTAGCCAAAAGTAGCTTGGCCAACACCAACATAAATAAAAGGCAAAACATCAACTTACAGTATACATGTTAGCACACATAGCAAATTCTTACCTTGTACAGGTGAAACTGTGATGCAACAAGATTATAATTCCTCCATAGGGCCGTCCACATAACATTATTAATCTGTAAAAAGTCTTTTTTTAAATGCAGCAATTTCCAAGCAGCGTAACTATTGGACGGAGCATTGTCAGTTTAAAAAACCCGCCCAAATCAGGGGCTGACAAACAATCATGTTCCATTGAGGTCCAATAGTTAGCTGGTTTTTTATCCAATCAAACCTCAGCAGGTGATTTCAATTGAATACATTTAACTACAACTAAGTAATGGATTGTCAAAAATAAAACATATCGTCAACAATCTAGACAAAACTAGAAAAGTATATTCAACAGAGTGCAGATCTCCAGTAGACACATCAAGATGGCAGCGAAAATTACGCTCGTCTCACATTGTGCTTCAGTGGATCATGAAATAAGGAATACGGAATTAATCTGCAGATGATCAAGATGTTCAAGATGAGATCAAAGTTTTATTAGATTGTAACGCATTTTGTAAAATGTTTTTTTAATGATATTTCTGATAAGCGGGGGAACTGAAATTTGATCTAATATTCTGTGGGTTTTCTTTAAAGTACAGGACGTCCTGAGTGGATTCAACACTGAATGGATTGATTGTGAGGTATTTGATTTAGGATATACTCAATTGAGATATGGGCTAACATATTCTAAGACCTTCTTTGGTGATTTATTAATGGTAATCTTTTTCAGTGAGGAGAAACACATTCTAAATTCATTAATTTAAAAAAACAAAAAGACAGTTGAAAAGACAGCTATAGGGTCAATGTTTTCATTTATATACATGAACACAATATTATCCCATGTTACCCCAAGAGTGAAAACTAGAACTAGATGAACTATTAATTCATTGACTGTCTCTGCAACAGCACCACAAAGCTGATCAGTTCAGATAAATGAGCAGGTGTTCACATGGTAAATATTACTTTACACATTCAGTATTATTGTCCTGTGCAGTGTCTCTACTCTGTGTTTAGTGTGTGCTGTGTTTAGCACATTAAAGAGGTTATCATACACTGACCTCTACAGGGTTCATGTGGGATTACACAAAAAAATATATGACAGAGAAGAATTAAAAATGGAAGAATTAGTCTGAATAATGTACACTTTACACGTAACATATAAGTAACCTCAGGCAGAACAACTGTGACGTAGAAATGCTTGTAATGTTTCACAATTACATAGATATAAAAGAACATAAAAGCTTTCATTTTAGCAAACATTTGGCTAAATAATGATTTTAATTTAAAAATGAAACATACAGATAACAGGAACAGGTACAGTATAACCAAGTATATCATAGCATTTGTGGTCTAAGTTAATTTGCAGTGGTGGGATGTAACTAGTTATATTTACTTGTGTCCTTAAGTACTCTACTGAGGTACTTGTACTTGACTAGTTTCGTTTTATGCTGATTTAAAATTCTACTCCACTACATTTCAGTGGGATAATAATGTACTTTTTACTCCGCTTTGCAGATTCAGGTTATTAATACAAAACATAATCAGCCAATACATCGAGCCGAAAAAACAAACGTATAATTAGATTATATCGACTTTGTCAAGGATTACATCTTTAAAATGTGACAATTTTAGCATTCTGAAACATTATAGATTGAGGTAAGTAGTTAAGATTAGCTGCCAGCTGCAACAGATTCTTACATATTGATGCATCCTAGATCCAATAATATAAATATGATTGTGAAATGGGCTGTTCTGAATAAAGTGTGTTTACTTTTGGGACTTTAAAGTAAAATATTGAATGCAGGACATTTACTGGTAACTTTTGGACTCATATTTGAACACTGTGGTATTGCTATTTTAACTTAAAATATCAGAGAGATTCTTCCACCACTGCAAGTTTACCAAGCTTGTCCTCATTTTGTTAACTGAATGAATTTAATACAGTTAGAACTGAATAGTTCCATAAAAGTGTGGGAGAGGAAATCTTTCCATATCAGAAGGCTGAAATAATGAATCAACTACAAAAATCTAATTTATGTTAAAAATGTTAGCTCCCATTATGACACATAATGGGAGCTTATATGTCATGATATAAATTTGATCGGACTTGCGTTGCTCCAATTTAAGGATCACGTACAGCATCAGTCACATCCGTCAGTGAGTGTTACTCTGTGAATGTTTGTCTCCTCTCTTCACTGATAACCGAGTGGATAAAGAGGTGTGACCAGCTGTGATGTCACTTCCTCAAACAGCTACAAACAAACACAAACAGAGACACTTTTC